>NQII01008188.1:0-76057 GCA_002778355.1 Clitarchus hookeri
AACATGTTTTAATTTCGTTTACTTAGATTACACGAGTATTAAACTTGATCTTTACCCTTAACGTTGTTTTACTTAGGAGTATATTAAGTGATATCAGATGTTTATTAATTCGCTTCTAATATTTTCTACATAACTCGTATTCATAATATTTTTCCTAACAAATCGAATGAGATCATTTAGTGTCATATAAGAAAATGCATATTTGAAATAAATGCTTGAAAACGTAACGTGGAAAAACCTGTACAATTTTTTTTATCACCAATTGTAAAGAGTTTGGTTGAGGGCTAAAATAAGTCACTGAAGAAACTTAAACAAACAAAGAAAAATTAGTCCCGTATGGTTTGGTGTTATAACTACAGCAGTGTCAGAGAATGTATACATACATTTTGTTTTAAAGAAAAATAATTACATTAGAAAAAAATATTAATTCGTAAATTTGTTAAACATTTTAATATCCGTTAATTTACTTTTTATACACACATAAAGCACAAGGATAGGTAAAATGAAGTTCTACGCAAATTAAACAGATTAAATAACTACTATACTTTCTAATTATTTTTTAAATTTATTATAGGCGTAGCACTAGCGGTCGAATATCGGATAGCAATATTATCACTAAAATAATGTAAATAAGGTTTTCATGAGAGATTGTTGACGTTCTCTCAGACAACTGTATGCTAATTACAGATTGCCCGCAGTCCATTTGGTTGCACTGTATCAAATGTATACATCTGTTTATCATTACTTGCATTAAAATGAATGTTTCTTCAAATGTAAAGATATCCCGTCGTCAATTAACAGCAATAGGCGTAGGAACCGTAATATTAACTTTTATTTATAGGACTTAAAGCTTATTGTTATTTCATTTTAATTAGCGTACGTTGACTTTCAGCATACATTTTTATGCATCCCCATATGCCGGATGTCCGAAATTACAGTTTACTCTCTTTGTGCGTTAATCACACATAAACTGTTTAAGACAGCTTGATGGAACTGCGTGTATTTGATGATATAGGGACAAAGTTGAGTATGTGCGAGCGCATGTAGCCATTCTGCTGTTTTCAGTAACATTTGCAGCTACGATCGGCAGCACTACAATTCTAGAGGAAACGGCGGAGGTGACAAGTTTACTTTCTAGAAATGTAGGTAGCTTTTAAAGTGCTATTGGGAGTGTAACATGATTAAGATGCAAAGACGATGGAGGCCAGTATTCGATACTGCGTCACCGTCACGTGTAACAATGACATGATCACGTGACATGTTTCACAGGGACGNTGGAGGCCAGTATTCGATACTGCGTCACCGTCACGTGTAACAATGACATGATCACGTGACATGTTTCACAGGGACGGAACTGTGTGTGATGTGAAGAAAGGACGGCGAGGTTGGAAGAGAACGACAACGCACAAGGTAAGTATTGGGGATGTGTTACACACATTCACACGTTCTCCCGGGAAGTCACGCGTAAATCAGGTATCAGTAAATCAATTTAAAGCAATTTAAAGCAAGTGAAGTGGAGGCCCTACATTCCCCGTTTCTTAACTCTATGATTGAAGGCAATCCAAATAGGCTTGTCGAATTTCGTAAAATATTCACATGCAGAGTCGATAACTGGTTAATAGTCCAGCGTGATTTTATTTCTTCGTATTTAGTGTGTAAATTCAAAACATCAATATAAAATCATTGCACNGGTTAATAGTCCAGCGTGATTTTATTTCTTCGTATTTAGTGTGTAAATTCAAAACATCAATATAAAATCATTGCAAGTACCAAACTTGGTAGCTGTAAAATCTAATGTCATGTGTTATCGTATTAGCATAGCTATGATTTCATGATTTTGCTCTCGCACTAACACCTCCATGGCAGCAAATGCGAGAAGTAATATATGTTGTAATTGTTATTTACTGTTATGCGCTGCGTGTAATGAATGCTCAATGTTCGACCATATGTTACACATCCGAATGGCCTATTCGGATGTGTAACATATAGTTGAACATTGAGCGTTCATCACACGCAGTGCATAACAGTATATAAAAATATATTTACGTAAATATAAACTTCTGTAAAACAGAAGTAGTAAACGCGTTCATATGTTTAGTCGCCAAACGTATTCGGAGAAAGCTACTGTTTCCATTCTGAAACTGCTCGACGAATTTACAGTCGATGGAAACGCGCTCCGACTTTAAACGGCTGACGGCCGACGTAATTGAAATGAACGCGAGCAACGTCTGGATTTCACGGATATTAATGAGGTTCGGAGGTTGAGATTAACCCTGCAGTTTAATTACTTAAAAGCGTGGGTTTGTTTCATTGTTCAAATTTCCAAATGTGTAAACATTTATTGCCTTTTAGAGAGACGCGAAAACCAAAAGTTTAAATTTCGGGAAGTTTATTGTATTTATAATAACATAAGACTTTAAATGTATAGTTAATTAGCGGTTTATTCACACTTTATGAAACCAACTTATGAAAAATTACCCCATGTTTGTTTATTTCCTAAATATGCCAAGCATCACAAGCGTTTGTTCTTATGTTAACATTTATGTAATTTTTTTTTGATAAAATTTGAATTTTACTTATATTTTATTTATAAATTGTACTATATCATTTATAATTGATATGAGTAAATTGGAGAGAATATATGTGTTTGTAATTCCTTGTAATAAGTAATTGTTATGCAAAGTATCGTTACACTGAGTGCGCATGAATGCGGGGCCTTGTCTATTTGGTGTAATTTTATAGACTGGGTTAAGCTTTGTTTGCACAAGATAGAGGACTTTTCCTGGAAGTAGAACTTTAGCAGGGCTTCAGAAAAGTTAGAAGTTATCGTGAAAGGACTATACCAATTGTATCGGAGCAAATGCTAATTAAATCCAGAGAAGCTATAGAGGGGTTAAAAGAAATAACATTTTGCAACCAGGAACTAACAATCTGACGAGATCCCGTCCATACCAAATAAGCGAAGGCAATGTGTAGGGATATTTAGGCAACACGCGTGGGGTGACAACACTGCGCGCTTGCTGTGCGCCAGATACCATTGTTTGCAGTTCACAGTACATGGACAAAAAAAACAATTTTCAGGAAACTTAGTAGCCGGAATTTTTCTTGTATTACTAAAAGTAAAGCATTGTATTTTTAGAACACATTGCAATATGACGCATACAAATTCATTTATGTGTCTCCATGATTTAATAATATATTTTTAGTCTACAATATTAAATAGTCAAAATTCATATTTCAATTTTACACATACCACAGTGACGCATTGTAAAGTTTACTCTAATATACTCGTTAAAAAATAATTTCGACAACTGCGTAGTTTCTAAAGGCTTATTTGTAAAAAAATAAAAATTTCCATAATATTTTCCTGCTTGAAGGGACCGCGGGGGTCTAGTAGTTAGAACACTCGCCTCTCATCTAGGTGAATCGGGTTCGATTCCCGGCGGGGTCGCCCCCGGATTTTCGCATTTGGGAATCATGCCGGACGGTGCCGCTAGTCGACAGGCTTTCTCGTGGATGTCCCATTTCCTCCACCCTTGCATTCCGGCGCTCCTTCATGCTCATCTCACTTCACCCTCATCGGCTCTCAAGGCCTCGATGTCCAGACCCGCCCAAATCTCTTCCCTTACTCACCCACTCCTATTTAAGTACTCACCCATACAGCCTACAACATGTGCAGACATTGGTTTCAGCGGACTTTATGTAATGTGTGGAGTTCTGTAAGTTAACTTTACAGCGATTGATTAAAAATAACATCTTCCCAGTACGGGTCTTCTTTAAAGGTAAAGCCACATTCACGAAAGACGAAAGATGAGCTGCTTAAAGGCCGTAAGAATCATGCATTTGTTGCCGAAAACCTACGTATGGTCTGTCTCATGCAAGTTGGCGAGATTATGACAGTTCGCGAAAGTAGCGCCAATGTTTACTTTTCGTTGATATATTTTTTCGCCATCGGCTGGTGCGTCAAGTGGAGGCTGTATTTTTTTTTATCAACACGCTGTCAGCTAATCCACTTGCCATTGTTCTGTAATGTTAAACACATAAAAAAATATTTTAGACTGACATCTGTCTAAAAAAATTCGTAGGTTATAANAAAAAAATATTTTAGACTGACATCTGTCTAAAAAAATTCGTAGGTTATAAAGGTTAAAATATAAAACCTTGCAAAAAATGTAATATCTGCTAACTCTTTTTTAATTTGTCCGAGACAGCGAATTTGGGTTAACATTTGCAAAACGGTAGCTGTAGCTATCATAACACTTTGGACGTCATATCTGATATAACTGGGACTAAAAGTAATTAGGGAAATTTGATTGACAACGCACTTCTATTCGCCAACAATACACCAACGACTATTGATTGCAATGCAGTAATTCTGATATTACTGATACTAAGCAGTTCGAGTTGGAAATATGTGACGTGGAATAACGTAATAATTGCTTAAAAACTATTCACGGATGTCCCACTTTCTTCGTTTTATCAATACAATATAGTAACAACACGGAAACAAGGAAATGGGTTTTTGGGAGAATAATATGGCGTATAATTTAAGTAAAGGAACGATTACCGACAGAATAGAAATTACTAGTATCGCTGTACACGAAATATATGTTACTTTAAAAATTATGCAGAGCTCGCGGAATAATTAAATTATTGGTATCTGTTCGTAAATTTGTTATATAAGACACCCGAAAGCTATTCTTTACGGGTTGGTAATGCTTTGGGATAGAGTGGATAGATGGCGCGCATAGCATGACAGGGCGGGTTGAGCCGCTTGCGTTCTTGTGCTTGATTGTTCTTCTATTACTGGCTCAAAACGACACGAATTAAAAATGTATTTCCTCAAATTATTATAAAAATATATATCGACTATATTATGCAATATTTCTGTATGCTTTTGGAATTAATATCCGGCAGGAATGGAAAGCATGATTGGAGACGTGAAAAACGTTTTGAAGTGGCGTTTCATTTTGATACGAATCGTTTTATTGTGTATTTCATTTTGAACCCCTATACATTACCACTTTATCACGAAGTTTAGTTTGTAACACTAACAACCACTGTTTTGTGACCACGTAAAATAAAATGTATTAATTTATCTAGGAACTCTTTCTTATCGCGTATTTTCTGCTTGACTGATGTGTGTCGGCAGCGCACTCAGAATAGCCAACATAGAATTAACTTTTGTTCGTTTGTGCATCAGCTAATAAAAATTTTTGTAAATGGCACATTGTTTGTTTCGTATACAAGTGGCCACTCACTGACTGTCAGAATCTCGCCAACTTATACGAAACAGACCATACTACGCATATGCCTGAAGCCTTCAAATAAGATTCTCTGTCAGTGTTTTGGCTGAAGTTGTCCACATTTTTTCCCTGCTCGTGTCAGCGCTTGTAATGCGTTGCAACGTGTTTGAAAAAAATAAAAAGATTTTTTTTTTTACTATGCTATTAAAAGTTTCCTTNTATTTTTTTTTTTACTATGCTATTAAAAGTTTCCTTTATATGTTTACGTATGAATGGAAAGTACGTTCCAGACGATGGCGGAATTCTACTTTCAAGACGTCACGCACATTGGAACAATTATTCTCATATCCTCCAACATAGCTAAAAACGGCTTTTTCAGAATGCTGTATCTGTAAATATGCGAACCGGATACATGTGAAATTACGATAGAGGCATGCATTGGAATTTCATATCTACAGAGTCGCGTCCAATACAATTATAGGGTGAATGCTTACATTNTACGATAGAGGCATGCATTGGAATTTCATATCTACAGAGTCGCGTCCAATACAATTATAGGGTGAATGCTTACATTGTAGAAGTTCTACGATCACAACGAAACCACCGCGCACTTGTTCAGTGGCTTGCTCGTAGATGCGATACCACTGGTTGGCGTCGCCCGTAACGCCCCATTGATTTTTGCCTCACACAAACATACCCCGCACTATGTACGGTCTCACCCGCAAATGTTTAATTTTCCATTTTTTGTGCCATATTTTTATTTTCAATGAAATAACTAAATATTTCTTTTTATAGAACGCTTACAATATACAAACACCTTCAGACGCAGTCGCCAAATATTATCCACGCGTTATATGGCATTTCTGAACCGGCCAGAATATGTTGATGATTTAGAACTGGTGCTGCACTAATTACGCTATAATTACGTGACACAAGTTCAGAATACACGTTTGTTATACAGCATAATGTATTCTGCCAGCGAGGCATAGTTGTAGTTTCAAAATAAGTGTTCCTGAACAACTGAAATGAGCTACAAATTAGTAATTGAAAATGGCGTGTGAGGCCAAGCCTTAACGATATAGTTGAAATGGTAGGCCTTTGGATCCACGTAAGACGATGTGTTTTCAGCAAGATTGGACCCCCCTCTGATTTCGCCTTCGTCAGTACTGAAAACCTACAGTGTACGAACTTCTAGATTGGCAGAGGCAAACTGCCGCTGAAATATTTGTATGCGTTTTAAATATAAAAGTTATGACCTGGACAGTTGCCATAAAAGGACAATTTTTGTTGACTAGGCCGCACTGCTCAACAAAACTGCAACGAACTTCCAAAAACTTTGACGGTAAAAATGATCTACGTAGTAAGATGGAGGTTACCCCTGTTATTTTTATTACGGTGGAAGGTACGAGTATGCTGCTTAATATAATTTTTC
Organism: Clitarchus hookeri; assembly: GCA_002778355.1. Classification (NCBI taxonomy): domain Eukaryota; kingdom Metazoa; phylum Arthropoda; class Insecta; order Phasmatodea; family Phasmatidae; genus Clitarchus; species Clitarchus hookeri. Next base: position 6,679 of record NQII01008188.1, read on the forward strand.
GATGACTTTAAACATTGTCCCACGAATTGTGATTTAATATCTCGTCGATTTTGCAAACATGCAGTTTATGAACGCTATTTTCAATTGAAGATATCTCTCTCAGCATTGAACTAAACCATAATGCAATTTCTATCTCATTTTCTCATCTTATATAAGAAATCACTTTCAGTAATATTTCGGGTGAGTTTCCGAACAACGCGTGTGTGTGTATATATATGTGCATATGTGTGTGTGTGTNACTTTCAGTAATATTTCGGGTGAGTTTCCGAACAACGCGTGTGTGTGTATATATATGTGCATATGTGTGTGTGTGTAGGCAAGCACGAACGCAAACATGTTACTGTTTTTTAATTTCTTTGGTTTTCGTACTTTTCCTTNTGTGTGTGTGTGTAGGCAAGCACGAACGCAAACATGTTACTGTTTTTTAATTTCTTTGGTTTTCGTACTTTTCCTTCCAGGCTTATACACTGACTTAAGCTTCCGGAAAATACCACAAATCGTCACATCAGGAAGTCAAATGAATATATGTATCGTCAGACCATAATTAGAAACATTTCCCATTCTATAAATATACAATTTTAACTTTTGTGTGATCTAAATGGCTAGGGCCACTAACGCATTTTTCGTCGTCTCTAGAGAAAGTGAATTTATTGCCCGGATAATTCACTAGCGTGCGTGCCATTTTTATTTATCATCCGCCTCCTCGGTAGCCAGGTTGACAAACAGGATAGGTGCGTTTCTGATCACCTACAGCAAACGTGCCGAAAGCATTTGATCGTAAGTTTACATATCCGACTCATAATCTGGAGGTCTTGTTTTCGATCCAAGCCGACTGCGCTTGGGTGGTTTGGTATTTCATCCCCATTCCAGACATATCCCTACGTATTTTATCTTTGAAATTTAATGACAATGGTAAGTTCATGTTATTATGATGGTGTGATTGGACTGTGTCCATTGCCGACCATGAGACTAAATAAAAAACCCACACTCACGTTTCTTCATCCTTGTCTTGCTGAGTGCTGTGTGTGTGCATTTTTTATTTAGTCTCATGGTCGTCAATGGACACAGTCGAATCACACAAGCATAATAATATCCCTACGCAGGTCTTCATATTTGCCTTTTAATTCACATTGACGTCGACTTTAATTGTTCTGATGTTGTGGTTTCTTAGGCATGTGAATAATAAACAAAAATAATGAAGGCGATTTTTTTTCACCGGAACCCTTTATTACAAGATAATACGATGTCATACAAAGTGTGATATCCTAATTAAAACAAGCAGACGTTTTAAGAGCCACCAAGGACAAATAATACTCGATTACTACAGAGAAGATATTATATTAAACATAACTATTTACTCTCTCTTTCTCGACCTACCAATGTTCTCTTAATAAAAAACCATACGGACAGCGAATGTAGACCTTGCTACTGACCTAAAATGCTTGCCGGCGTCTTCTAGCTGACTTCAAGTGAACTGCTTTGTGGTGTATAATATGTGAAGGAATTTTTATTTTGCTCCTGATTTCGAGCTATATACACGTACTGTTAATTATATACGCGTAATCGAGATTTTATTAACAAATACGCTTTCCTTCTGGAACATAGAAGACATGAATGATAGCCTAAACAAAATCAGATATTTTTTACATTTTCTATAATTCATTGTTTTATTTGCCACGCTTTGAATTTTTCCTTTCGAATTCTCTAATCGGTCAAGGCTTTCAAAATATTAAATTTTATACGCTAAGCAATGTGCATATTTTTCTTTGTGCGAAGGGGTTATGCTTTTATTTGCGTTTTAACAGTTATCCTCACTAACTTGAACAGTATGTACTTATATTTCTGAAAATTGTTTATTAAAATATTTGTTTCTTATATAAGCACTTCCGGTTTGGAATGTGTGCTTGCTTCAATTTGGAAATATGGTATTTTGAGCATTGAGGACTACAGTATTCAAATAATTTGGATAATAATTTGAAATCTTATTTTTTATATTGTGGAGAAGGAAAATATGTAGATACGAAATTGAAGAACACAACAAAGAAATTAATCTGTCCCATTTTTTCTACATATTTTGTCAGTGTTGTCCTATTCTTCAATCAGGTTTCTATCCTGTTGTTTTTTATATGTTATCTGTTGGTCGTGTATACAGATATTTTTTTCGTAACTAGTTTCTCTCCATTGGTTACTTGTCTTTTTTTAAGTATTTTTTCGTGTTCTGTCGTATTTTCCATGACAGACATCTGAATCACAATGGCGAATATCCAAGAATCTCCATCTAGTCATTCAACCCCATCACACCGTTCCTTCAAATATCACTTGTGGTTATTGTTTATAAGTTAATCGTACTTAGTAACGAATTTTATAGTTGAGTGGTTTTATTCGACCGAAATATATCTAAGATATCTTTCGAAGGACGGATATTTTATTTTATGGTCCTTGTTTACAGAAATATATAACTAACTTGAAAAGGTAGTTGCGTGATATTTTAAAACTCCGGGTACTTTCAACTTTCCTGAAGCCCTGCTGAAGTTCTACTTCCAAGAAATTTCTCCGCCTCATGCAAACAAAGCTTAGCTGAGTCTAGAAAATCACACCAAAGTGACAACTCACAGTATTCTTGCGCACTCAGTGTTAAAATATATTGCATAGGAACTATTTCTTGATGGGTATTACAAACACATTTATTTTCTCCCAGTTTTTATTCATGTGAGTTATAAATGAGTTATCATAATTTATAGGTAAAATATAAGTAAACGTTTAATTTAACACAAATAGAATAGTTTTATTTTAACTCAAGTATAACACGCTTGTGATACATGACGTATTTAGGAAACAACAAAACATGATATACACTGGGTGATTTTCCAAAGGTCTTCGTCAAAAAGTGTCAAGAAACCGGGAATTGACTATATACGGGCATCGCGTTGAAAGTGTTAATTTTACGTATGGCGNCGTCAAAAAGTGTCAAGAAACCGGGAATTGACTATATACGGGCATCGCGTTGAAAGTGTTAATTTTACGTATGGCGGGATAATACACAACGGTGATACAAGTAGATGCAAGTGCTCAGTTGACCGTGCGAAGGCTGTAGTCTAGCTAATGAGAAGGCCGGCGCGGCGATAACACGCAGGCCCTCCTCCTGGGCTCGAGCCGGAGATCAAAGGCGGTCAGCTAGTTAGGCGCGGCCGCCCGGTCTGTGAAGTGGCGCGCCTGCGCGTGCGAGGGAGCTGGCAGCCGCCCTCTGATTAGCTCAGTTTAAGTAGCCGATTGGCCGTCGTCGATCCGAGGAAGAGGCGACGCGTGTGATCGGTGGGAGGGCGTGGAGGGAACTCGCGTGGTTGCTTCGCCTTGATTAGCGCGGCTTGCTAGCGGGCGCGCGAAGATGGTCGAGTGCGCGATGCTCTCCGACAGACACACGCCACTCAATGGGCTCCTTCGTGCCACTATTTCCTCAGTTCGCAGTCGCATTGCCAACACCAAACTTACAATGGAAATTTTTTTTCATGTTTAAAGATTATAAACATAGGAACAATCGATATACATTTTGCTCCGTTTATTACTGCGAGGTGGTTAGACAAATAATTTAACTTTTAAAAGATAGTAAATTACACACGGCGACTATTTCGTGACTTACTGCGATAGTTGCAGAGTTTCTGCGGTGTTCCACTTGACGCTTCGTGCCTTACCTGCTGTTATTTTTAAAGAGATCTATGATTTTACATTTTGTTTGTTGGAGTGGACAAATTTCGGTGGCTCTTAACATCGAGGTCTTGAGAGCCGATGATGATGAAAGGAGGCGAATATGGAGCAGCGCCGGAATATAAGGGCGCGAAAACGGGAGGTCCCTGAGAAAACGATCAACATTTACGTTGTCGAAGATGGGTCCCCTAGATTGTGTCGTCAGGGTAACCAATACTTGAATTCATAGCTTTTCATCGTACTGGTGTGCTTTGGCGAATGTCATGTTGACAAGTTAAGTACAAATTACGTTATTACAATTTGTAGCTCAAAATAAAAGCTATAAGCAATGCACTATAGTACCGCCTCCTTATTTATTTGCTCTGTGCTCCAAGACAGCGGCGGCCACATCTATAGTCCATTCACGGTTACTTCACACGTTCCTGAAGCCCTGCTAAAGTTCTACTTCCAGGGTTCTCCTCCGCCTCACACAAACGAAGTTTATCCTAGTATAGAAAATTACACCAAATGGACAACGCACCGCATTCGTGCGCACTCAGCGCACGAATGCGGTGCGTTGTTACTAATGCGTTACTAATGCGTTACTAGGCATTACCAACACACATATTTTCTCTGTGTTATTTTCCTAATTAACTATAAATGAGGTTAACTTATAGGCAAAGCATGAATATAGTTCCAATTGGACTAAAAAAATAAGTTACTTTAACGTCAACGAAAGAATAAAACGCTTGTGACACTTAACATAATTAGGAGAAAAAAAAACCAAACCTGTCATAAATGGTGTGATTTTTCAAAGGTGTTATTAAAAATGTGCGAAGATAATATTATGAATTCGCCGTNCCAAAGGTGTTACTCAAAAAGTGTGAAGATAATATTATGAATTCGCCGTGCCTCGATCAGTCATAAGAAACATACCTGCTATTGAGGGAAGCGTGTATATGAGAGATTGGAGTCTTTGCAAATGGATTAACGTCTCGAGGACATCAGGGGCGGAGAATGAATTTAGGAAAGGAATCTTCCATGCCTTTAATATCGGAACTATTCCGGAATTTCCTTGGCATGATTTAGCGAAACCATATAAAAGAGATACTACAACGTCCGTGTCGGGAAACGAACACGGGTCCTTTCGTAACTGAAAAAAGAAGCCATACACCAGCTGTTTGCCTCAAGAAAGTTTGCTTTTAGGTGCTTCCATTGCAGCACTACATCCGACTGTACATCACGTCATTAAAATAGTTTCTATACACACTACCAAAATTGTACGAAAAGTATGATTTAAGATGCATATCAAGGAAGAACGAACACATTTTGTAAAAAGGTAAAATATTTTGCTGAAATACAATTGTTTAAATGTCAACAAAAATCATTGTAAGATATCTGTTTTTAATTAATTTTAAGCGCATGTCTATTCTGGATGTTAATAAGGCGTCAAGTAAGACCATCATAATAATTTCTGAGGCTGTACCTATATAACATAAATTTAATAACAATGTTTACAAATAATTTTTTCATTTATGCACATCTATTTTAACCACGGAAGTTATCATTTTATAACGGAAATAAATGTACATTAAATCAAATATCAATAATATTTATAAAAAATTTATTACAAATGTTTATTACATGCAATCAGAGCAATTACTATGATAATATTGTNATCCATACACACTACCAAAATTGTACGAAAAGTATGATTTAAGTCGCATATCAAGGAAGAACGAACATATTTTGTAAAAACGTAAAATATTTTGCTGAAATACAATTGTTTAAATGTTTACAAAAATCATTGTAAGAGATCTGTTTTTAATTAATTTTAAGTGCATGTCTATTATGGATGTTAATAAGGCGTCAAGCAAGACCATCATAATAATTTCCGAGGCTGTACCCATATAACATAAATTTAATAACAATGTTTACAAATAAATTTTTTATTTATGCACATCTATTTTAACCATGAAAGTTCTCATTTTATAACTGAAATAAATGTACGTTAAATCAAATATCAATAATATTTATAACAAATTTATTACAAACGTTTATTACATGAAATCAGAGCAATTAATATGATAATATTGCGTGATGAAGTTGTTTTTTTTTTTCAACGTGTACTTTCTAAAACATCCAAATTGAAAATAAGTTAAAATTTCGATAAAAAATAAATTTATGAAAATAAATATATTAAACATACAAATATATATAATATATAACATAAATGTATAAAAATAAACATATATATGGTTTTGCCTTCTTTTTTCGTTATTAACCGGCAGCCGACGTTTGTCGGTCTAACTTAGATACATTATGTATACGAGTAACATTCACAGCAAATTTATTAAAGTGGTGGAACCAGCAAATTTCTTCTTTATTGATTTTACACACATTCGGTAATTTTAAATACGTAGTAAAAGTCTAAATTTTCAAAAATTAGATATAACGTTTGACAGTAAGGAAAATATCACCATAAAAATTTCTTCATAATTCAACAAATTTTTTTATCCTGAACACTTTTTTTTCGCATACTCGCAAATCTTTCAATACAAGCACCGCAAAACAATGTGGATTTTAAAAACACATATGTTACCATTTCCATTCGGTACCTTCGACTGAGCTTTCATATGCCAGCGTTGCCCATGCTGCTCACTAGCCAGGAAGCTGTACGACAGTACCTCTATTTTCCTGTCGAAGGGGGATGATATTACCAAGAGCATTTTCACACGTGTAAGATCTCCGTTGCTTAATCTCAAATAGTTCCTGATATTTCTGACGAAAATCATTTCAAAGCTAAATTTTTGGACTTTAAGGAAAAGTGGTACATAGAGTTTCGTAGTATATTTTTGTCAGGGATAAGTTACCAGAGTGTGTCGGTGATTTTTGTAACACGTTGTTTATGAGTGAAACTTCTTTGATAAGAATTTTTTATTATATAGAGTACACTTTAATACTTAACATTGCTACACCTGAATTCTATGAAATTAATATGGTGTTAATTAAACCATTGCTTTTAACAGTACAAAACTCAAACGATCTCATTTTGCAACTGAACGCCAGACTGATGTTTTGTATTATATTGTAAGCAAAGTCCCGGAAGTTTTTTTTTCGCATTTATGGCTATTTTAACAACTGTTCTGTGTAACAAATAGAGATTTACACAACTGAGCGATGCTCAGTAAAATAAATCCTCAAAAAACTGACGGATTCTGACATCATTAGAGCGAACAAAACCTCAATTAGTGTATGCTGACATATAGTGTATGCTGACATATCTATGTGGTTATATTCATTTTCATATCGCCGTGCTCCCTTGCGGAGAGGTTAATTAGCCGGGAGAATACAATTAACGATACATACATTACATGCCTCTGCAATGTGACCACCCTGTTTGCTTTTAGTTTGAAGGGAGCATTACATGAGCCACGTATAATTTCGAGAGTGCCTATAGGGCAGGCTTACGATAAGGATTAAAGAATGGAAAAACCAATACTTTTAAAGCATTTACTCTGTGACAATGTTTTAAGGAGATTAATGCCATGCTCCGTTAGAGCAGGGAGTGTATTGCAGACGGGATACTTAGTGAAAGTTGGTTTATAATTTAATAGGATTACAATTATTACTAGATATCTACTATTAAATAAATGTTTTTGTTTTAAGGTAAAAATTTTCTTTCCACGTCACTTCGTAACCGTGAAATTATTCTCGTTGTACTTATAAGTATTTGTCTAAGTCTATAATATGTACTGTTCCATTTTATAGAGTTGGGTGGAGCAAACTGAGTACATAAACAATTTTTATTAATATAATTTAATTATAGATTAAAAATCTACACGATGGCAACGAATAGCACATATAACCTGCGGCTTCGGGTTCACCACAAAAAAAAGTCTACAACTTACGTGAAACTTATGGCCATATGCGTTTAAGAAATATTAAGTGTCATTAAGCTTAAGCAAACTGAGATCTGTCCCCACTGCTGATCATACTAATGCCGTGAAATAGTTTTATGGAAATAATTTGGGTTGCTAAACCACGTTTTGCCTCAAATTTCGTGATATGGAAGCTTTAAATCAACGGACTTTGTATCAGTACTCTATAGAAACAAAATCTTATATTTGAGGATTTTCTAAACCCCGTCGTTTCACGAGGTATCCATGCATACATGTATTAAAGGAGTCGAGGAATGTTTGCAGGTGGATGTCACGCACTATAATCAAGATTCCTCATGGGCGTATGTACACAAGCTCCTGTATTGACTCAAGAAAAAGCCTTGTGATTTTTTTTTGTTCCAGGCCCATGTCTTCCGCGGCTATCGAATAATAGGCACTGCTATATGAAATTTATGTGAACATTCAAAAAACGACATTAGAAATTTTCTCCGTTTATAAATTATTTCTTTCTTATAAATACGTATCAGCTCATGCTTGCGGTTTTTCTATCTTATATTGGTCTTGCAGTAATGAATATAACTCGCCTCCTATATATTGTATGTCCGATTTCAGCCGAACAACTGAAACGGTTTTTCTCAAGTGATTTTTCCCCTCATTTTCCCGATAATGCTAGTGTAGCTCTTTAATGCGTGCCTTGAAAACACTATCCATATAAGAGTTTACCGGTATTTGGTTCAGATCATTTGGCAGGCTGTAAAACAATTCAAATAAATTGTTAAATAATAAGTAATGCCAGCGTAGCTTGTGTGAAAATAAAAATTCTTACCGTGTCTACCATTGAAGAATCTACGGGAAATTGGTTGGGGTATGTACTCCGTCTCAGTTACGAAGGTCAAATTTTGAGAGTTGGGTGACAGGCAGAATCACCAACTTTGTAACGGCGTCACCAAAAATGACACCGTTTGCAGTATCTGCAGTGAGCTGGTTCATAACATGCTTGAGTTTGTGCACATGTTGGTAGCATTTATGTACGAAATGAATTAACAAAACATAATAAAAACAGTATTAAGTTTTGAGTAACATAATCAGTAGTTTAAATATTGTGGCGTTCTTGAATTTGTACTTCAAACCATTTCAAGTTTTATGTTTGTTTTAATGTAAATACAGCTCACAGGTCCACCCTCTTCTCTTTGTAAACAAGACTCCAGTGCGTACGAGACGACGTGTTGGTTACTACTTTGAGCAAGATAAATCTCCATGTACCATATGGATCCCTTACACCGTGTTCGTGTAGAGAACCAGCGTGCCCATTTATTATTATAATCTCTGTGTAGTGCTGTTTCCGGTGCGTTATTAATATTTCTCGATCATGTTCTCATCAAAGTAGTCAGACTTCTCGGCAACGTGTTCAGGTTTTATTTACCTTGTGCGATGATGTATATTTATGATGTGGTAAAAGTTCCTGCATGAACAACCCTCAGAACCAACACACACTAACAAGTAGACATTTTTTTATTAAAGTACCAGTTCTTTGAAGTGCTTACATGTGTTAGACTTACTTCTGACCAGTTACTCTTTTAAAATTGCATAATAATAATGGCGTGTGCGGAGTGCACCCAGGGCAAGGCAACACCCTCCGAGTGACGGTCTTTTCAGCTGGGACCCGTAGGTGACCGTCATCCCCGGGCATGACAGAAATGAGACCCTAGAATGGAGCGGCGCTGGAATGCAAATATTCCATAAATTCTTAACAGCTGTTACAGGTTATAATACGTGCTAACTTCACGCATAATTTATATATTTCTGATTTTTCTATATTTTATGCACGCGTATATAAGGGCGAAATATAACAAGAGGTTGATAATTTTGAAGGTCTAGTCACTTTTGTAATTAAACTGCATCTTGTGATAGTCCACAGTTAATTTATGTACACATATGTCCAACGTATTGTGATATTCATTATTTTTAGTAAAGGTATAAATTGTTTTTATAGCCTGTTCATACTCTGAAAAAAAAATTCGTTAGTGGCTACAAAAACTGTTTATTTGATGCTTTCCAAGGCGAAATTTTGTTGTTGGTAAAAAACAGATTGTGGTGCCCAATAACACGTAGATTGACTAGTACTAAATCTATTTAATGCTCACAAACATATTTGTTTGTTAACAAAACGTTTATTCGCTACCACGAAATATTTAGTTGCCAGCAACATCATTCATGTTATCCACTGTAAAACATTTTGCTGCGACTGCGAAGAAACATCCGTGATGTTCTGCGCATGCGCTCTAGCATATTCGAAGTGGCCACTTTCTATCTGGCCACAACGCCATATTTGTCTGTGTTCTATTATTTACATCACGTTACGAACTATTTCATGAGGGATATCCTTATATCCTTCCTTTATTCCAAGGCAGTAAATGTAACACGTAAATGATTCCAGAAAATTAAGTTTCCATGACGTGTGTGCAAGCCTTGTGTTTACCACTTATTAGAATTTAGTTATAAACATGCTGAAGACAACGCCTTAACGTTGAGCATAGTAGTTTAATGGTAACACGCTGAGCTGAGTTGCACGTTCCAAGATTTGGATCGCACTCATGACGACTTTGAATTTAGTGTTTAATTGTGGTTATACCATACCAACCTACAAAAGCCCCCAACCCGCAAATACCTTTGTGAACCTCACTAACCAGTATTACTGCTATCTTCGTAACATTCTCGCTACGACTAACGAACACATTTATTGCCTACTAGCAGATTGAATGTATTGGTGACCACAAACTTAATTTTGTAGTTATCACTAAATACTGGAATGACAAAAAAAAAATTTGTTGGCACCACAACATATTTTGTCATGTCTGTATTCACAAAACAATTTTGTGGCCGCCAGAAAAATGTTTTTGATTATCACAAAACTGTTTTTTTGGAGTATGCCAGCGTGTTTATATTTTGGTACTTGAGATCTGCAACTTTGAGTCAAACATAGCTTAAATACTTTGAAGTGCGTAAAGCTACGTATTTTTTTCAGTGCAATTAGTAAATATTTTAACAAGTTTATGCGAATTGCCACCCATTGACCCTGTAGAATAACATTTGTAAATGTCATGTTACAATGTATTTTCCCATTTAAAAACTAGAGACGTGTTCAGACACACAAAAGTCTCAAGCCATTATTTCACGTAGATCAAATGTAAGCATTTGTAGTAACTATGATATCGGTTATAATATATCATGTCCGAGAAGTCTTTACCTGATTGCACACTTTATTTATATCCACTATTTGTAAGATAGAAATGCGAAACTGGTGCCAAAATGTTGACAAACCAACCTCGATTTTGTTGCAGGTTTGAGTAATGTGGCTGTAGTGTAGCAGTTTGTGTGTCCAGGAAACCGGACATGTTCACAAACCAGGGAAAAAGCTCAGTGGGTCCTCTGGTACCACGAGACCCAGTCACCAATAACAGTGCAGAGGAACTATCAGACAACGTATGGAAATATGCCGCCCGATGTCAAGAGCTTTAAGTCGTGGTATGAAAAGGTCAAGAAAACAGGATCTGTTGCTGACTTACCGAGAGCTGGTCGACCATCAATCTCAGCTGAAAAGGTGTAAGCAGTGAAACAGTCTTTTTTTGCGAAATCCCAAGAAATATGTGCGTGAGCCTCACGTGAATTACACATGGTAAAAAGTTATCTTCATGATACAGTACACAAACGTTTATCGTTTTGTGCATACAAGTGCAAATTGTTCAAACTTTGTTGCCCAATGACGCAACGGGTCGGTATGACTTTGCAGTTAAAATGTTGTCACGAGTTGAGTGTGATAATGGGTATCTAAAACGTGTTGATTTTTCTGATGAGGTGACCATTTGTCACGGGCTGTAGTGAGCCGGTATAACGTACGTATTTGGGGTTCAGAGCACCCTAGTGAGGTGCCAGAGTGTACGAGAGGCAGCCCAAAGATGAATGTTTGGTGCGCGCTTTTGCATGACAAAATAATCGGAACATTCTTTTTCCCTGAAAGTACCATCACATCTCCAGTGTATCTGGACAGGTTACAATTGTTTGCTGCACCTCAATTGCTTCAGTATCACCCAGATGTAATTTTTCAACAAAATGGTGCACCACCTCATTGGGGTTTGGAGGTTCGTGCCTTTCTTGATACGACTTTTCCTGGACGATGGATCGGTGGTGATGGCCTGACAGCTTGGTCTCCACGCTCCTGTGATGTTGGCTAATGTAAGGACAGCAATTTAATATCAACTATATGTGCTACGGACTGCCAAAGGTGCTCACGTGGAGACTTACTGATTTGCTGTCCTGTTGCAATAAAAAAAGTGGCTAGTTTACAAGCATTTTGGCACCGGTTTAACATCTCTATCTTACATATAGCGGATATAAATAAAGTCTGTTATCGGAGAAAGGCTTTTCGGACACCCCGTAAAATATTTATGGATTTTTTCCATAAGGACTCTTAGTGGTTTAACTTTCAGTACTGCCGCATATTTTTTTAACCTGGTGCAGCAGAAGTCAAACTTAAAATATTACCATGTTTCTCAAACGGTTTACAATATAAGTATGGTACCAAATATTTGCTTGTAACGGCACAGGAAGATTTTATTGTGATTCATACAGGAATACAATCATATTTAAAAAGTAGAAACATCATTAAGGAAACAGTACTGCACAATAACTCGCTAAAACAAAGTATAAGATAGAACTGGGAATAATTCAAATAGGAAAACTTGCTGGGTGGACGGAAAAAAAAAAAAAAAATTGCGTATGAACAAACTCGGCTCCAACCCAGGTTTATCCTTTATCCTCTTTGACATTCACCAACAAGAGAAAAATAATTTATAATAGTTTTCTGTATGTGCGTGGAACCAGTAAAACGCCTCGTTACATTACGTCAGCCCTAATTAACGCACACTCTCACGGCAACCAGGCTATGACAAGAACAATTTAAAACATTTGCAATCTCTACTTGGTAAGCAATTCGTATGTTAAAATTCATATTTGTACAATACATTAACTGGAAATTATTTGGTGCCTAAGTGAAACGCTTAATGCGTTTTTATTTCAAACTTAATTTTAATTTTACATAACATTTATGGAAATGCGCGCTGTAAATATAGTAGTTTATAGTGTTACAGAAAATGTTATACTTTTTAAAGGACACGTAGGCTCAACCTTACAGACACTTGCTGAGCGCACTGAAATTCGTCCGGTAATGCCAGCAGATAACACAACATTTGCGAGAAAGCCAAAACTTTTTTTTCCCACCCACACGTATTGGTTTCTATTTTAGGTAAGTCAAAAAAATCATTCTAAAGTAATAAATATATTATTGTTTATGTTATTGTAATTGTTTGAGCTCTGGTGTACTTATGTACTTACAACAATTACTTCATTTCTTGGCTAAAATAAATCAAAAAAGTTTCGTACAAAAAATGCAAACTTGTACATATGGAAAAATCTTTATCTTTCTAATGGTTGAAGATTCCACCCCTGACGATACCATGGCCACACGTACCTATAATTTATTCCTTTGTTTGTCTGTGTGAAGATTTTCCGAAACTATTGCCAGTGAATTAAATATGGATCTCTTATAATTTTTGAAATATCTAACCCACAATTTTTAACGAACAATCTCAACCCATATGTCACAGTAGTTAATATATATTTGTGCACATTTGTATTACTTATGATGAAATTAAAGGGAATTTCTTTATTGTAAGCTATATCGATGCCAGGTTATGATTGCTTGAATATTTTAAGAATAAGAGATAACGTTTTCAAAGATTTAAATGTTCCGTTTTATTAATGTTATGGGTTCTCTCTTTGACTACCTCTCTCCTTATTTTGCTGTCCATGCCATTAATTTTTATAGCTGCAAGGGCAGCTTGTAATATTGGATTTCCCTGGACCTACAGCGAGCTGAGCAGTTTTAATCGCCGCCCCCTCCCCCCTGAGCACGATCTGCAAGCCAACCGATATCGCCCTCGCACCCTTCACAAGCGTAATCCTCTTGTTTCGCCCCCCTTCCCTCCTTCTCCATGCATTCCTCCAGCGAAACAAGAGCCAGCCCCAGCCCCGATATGGCGCGTGCCCCTCCTGAAGAGTTGGTTACAGGACGCCGCACAGCGCTCCTGGTGGCGACACCTGGCACCTTCTCACGTGGTCCATTAGAGATGCGGAAGTAGCACGCGGCTGCCGCCTGATGCCATGATACAGACCGGGTCGCTCGTGAGAGGGGAGGAGGAAGAAGGTAGNCTCCTGAAGAGTTGGTTACAGGACGCCGCACAGCGCTCCTGGTGGCGACACCTGGCACCTTCTCACGTGGTCCATTAGAGATGCGGAAGTAGCACGCGGCTGCCGCCTGATGCCATGATACAGACCGGGTCGCTCGTGAGAGGGGAGGAGGAAGAAGGTAGGATGGTACCAGCCACGACACAGTACAGTGAATTAAAATACTCCTAATGGAACGCCGAGGGAGGCAACATTAACACTCTGCAAAGTTGTAAATCGATTTGCATAATTGCAGTGTATTGATGGCAAGATTCACTCAGAACCTTTGGGCTATTTTAAAACGCTACTGCAATGTGGACAAAACAAAATATAGCCCCAAAATTTTGTATGTCTCCAAAAGTAATTCACTAGAGATAGGAAACAGGCGTATATTAGAAATAAATTGCTTCGGTAGTGATAAGCTTAACTCTTAGAAAGAAATAAACGGGGTCACCGTTAAACACAAATCCTAGCAGACTAATTGAAACTTATCTGTTACTTAAAAAAAAAATTGAAACCAAATACATGGCCTACCACATTTAAAAAACTACAAATATGTTCATATGTCTTAATATACACATATGCTTAATACATTCCATGCCTTTGATATCATACGCCAAAATTCACATAATTTGTATGTATGTATGTATTCTTTGTATGTACAATTTTATACATACATTAACATGCATACATAAATGTATATAAACATACACAAACACAGACAAAGAATAGCTCTACGCCTGTCCATTTTTGCGCTTGCTAATGAACCGTAATTTAATGTAAGCTTAAATATTCCTTAGCCTGTAAGTACATAATCAAAATTTATGCTTCCAAGTGTGCATTTTTTTTTTAAATTTTAGTGTAATTTCGTGATGTTTAAATATTAAATCGGTAAAATTTGTCGTGGGGAACTATCTAATAAATATTTGTTGACGATTTAAGCATGTGGTGCATTCCTGCATATATATATATTCATTCCTGCATATATATATATATATATATATATATATAGAGAGAGAGAGAGAGAGAGAGAGAGAGAAAGAAAGAGACTAAATGTTTCAAATAAAACTTCATTCCATCATGCCTAATTGAGGAGTTTAACATTCAGGACTACTGAGTCGAAATTTCATGATTACAGAAAAATTAAAATTTATCACAACTCTATGTGGTCAGTTGTTATGAACGTTTGTTTATTTTAATGGATGTAGCCGAGATCGCATGCAAAATTCAAATACGCTTAAATATTGCTTAAAATATTCCTACTTTTCGTAGTTAATTTTTTTTTTTTACATTCGAATGGTTTGTTTCTCGCAGAACATTTTACAGCATTCCACATTTTATGCAACATAAATCGTACTTTTCTGACAATTCCGGAAGTGTGTACTACTTTTCATTGAGTTTCGTATGATACATACAGGTTTTAGTGGAAGCCACTATACTTTCACCTTAAGGTTTTTCATCTTGGGTCCAATCCTTTACGACTTTTGGATTTCTGCCACTTCCATGTTTCCTTCCCAGAAGTTTCATCATATGTTTTCGCGGTTATTTTCAAGACATTAACGACTTGGTAAAGGCCGTGACAATAAATACTGAGTTTTCAGGAACAAATACTGAGTTTTCAGGAACAAATACTTTAATGTTGGGAAAACCGGAGGATAATAATAGTTACCATACTATTTATACACAAAAATTAAGTTTACTGACACCTTTAGACATTTAGTTGCGAGCAAGCCATTTGTTTACATAACGTTTGGTAAAAAAATAATTTCGTGTTTGTACGAAACAAATTAAAATACAAAAATGCATGTATAATTTATTGAACTTGTTCGAGCCTGAAGTTGTTCGAAAGGAAGAACGATCATGTTTCACTCAAAATACTTTTAATGAACAAGGGTATTATTAAATAATTGACTGTCCATAGTTACTTATACAAAAATACTTGCAAAAGTCACAATTAATTGCTTAAAATACTAAAGCCTAGTCAAAAAGTAAAAAAGTCTCATAAGAAACCGACTAGTATTAAAAAATATATGAGAAATAATAGTCACAGTATAAGTGCGCTTCCACAGGAATGTTAAAATATTTGCCACCGTCTTGAAGTTTATCGCACTGTTCATAGCAGGTTGTTCGTACGTGAATTTACGCGATAAAAATTTCTCCCGGATAAAGCCGTTCTTTAATCGAAATAATAAAGAGAAAATTAATACTTTTTACACAAATTTTCCTCCACAGTTTTAACATGGTTTAACACAGTAATGATAAAATAATTTCATGTAATATGTGTATACTGATAAAACAGTCAACAAAATTTGGTTTGTATAGCGCCAAAAATATATTTAGTTGCCCCAACAAGATATCGTTTTTGAGTAAATAAAACTTTAAAAGCAGCAACATTTATTTTCTTATTCTAACGAAATGTATTCCTCATTAATAAGAGAGGATTTCGTCCTGGACAAAATTCAGTAAAAATTATTGTGAACAATGGGGACTTTCAGGAATATGGTTAGAGACGTTAATAAGCTTAACTCTGAGGTTTTAAATTATAACTTGATATAACATTGAAATTTTAAGATTAACGAACCAGGAGTACCAGTTGCAAAAGTCGTTGACATCATTGTTATCAACGCTTTGTCTCGTGGATTTGGAGATTGCGGTCTCATAGATCTTCAATTCCTGAGCTTACCTATACCTCTTCGATTTCGTGCGTAAAAATTTAACTGTGTTTCGAGAAAACATCCTCACTCTTTTTCTGTATGGCATCCAGACACTTTGCTCAGTTTTGTTGTTGGCCAAATCTCTTACATTTTAAGAGGCAATGTCAAGCATTTTTTTCTATCCAGAATCGCTTTTCGCTATTCTTGCATAGTCGTTATTCTCTATTAAAACTCGATTTATTCATTTGAGACTCACGAATAATGGAGATTATACAAAAAATGTTACCAACTAATGCTCAAACCTCTTCTGGGATGACCGGAATTTGTTTAAGGTGGAATTATTTATAATAGCAGTCTTCAATTCTCCTAGGAACTTCTCTGTATGGGCTTTCCTTCCTTTAGCGAGGAGGTCCCATTTTAAAGCACCAGACCTTCGCCATTCACCACAATTCTTTAGCAATATCTCTACCACGATGGTGTACCCAGTCGTCACCATCGATATGTTGAGTTACGATGTTATTGCAGAGCCTTCAGAAACATGTGGCGTTCTGGTATATCCTACCAGAGACAGTTGCCATAGTTTAACCCCTCGGTAATCATATTTCTCTTTTGTTGTGAATATCTATGAATCAAATTCAAAGGATATTTTTTAGAAGTACCAACTTAGAAATAATTTTCTATCGGGTCAACAGATAGTCCTAACCAAAACACTAATTGTATTCAATTTAAATTTTTTTAAAAGTGATTAAATATAAATCCGGTAAACGACTGGCAAAGTGAGTGATGTATAGAGATGTAGTGTAACAGCAGTTGCCTGAAATATGGAAAACTGTGTATGTTAAGCTATCCAAGTTCAACCGACTGGAATGTAAACCAACATACAAAAATGAAAGTTTGGTGTAACATTGACCTTGCAGTACAATCACTTTGTTTTGTGGTTTTCATTTACTACAGATTCCACATGCAGCTTTATATGTGCCTCCAAAGTTGTTTGTATACTTTGTGTAATCGTAAGAAAGAAAAAAACTATTTTAAATATGGTAAAAAATATGTATTTTTAGACGCAGTCTTATCGTAAGACTGCCATGTAACTGAAGAAATAAGGTTATTGCATATAAGTAAACGTTTTCACGGAAGTGTAATTAGTGATACTATTGGACCTGCAATCGAACATATTAGACGGTAAGTTCTGGCCTACAATTGCTTAATTGAATTAATAGTCCTCTGCGTGCTATAATAAATCGGTACNGGTCCAATCCTTTACGACTTTTGGATTTCTGCCACTTCCATGTTTCCTTCCCAGAAGTTTCATCATATGTTTTCGAAGTTATTTTCAAGACATTAACGACTTGGTAAAGGCCGTGACAATAAATACTGAGTTTTCAGGAACAAATACTGAGTTTTCAGGAACAAATACTTTAATGTTGGGAAAACCGGAGGATAAGAATAGTTACCATACTATTTATACACAAAAATTAAGTTTACTGACACCTTTAGACATTTAGTTGCGAGCTAGCCATTTGTTTACATAACGTTTGGTAAAAAAATAATTTCGTCTTTGTACGAAACGAATTAAAATACAAAAATGCATGTATAATTTATTGAACTTGTTCGAGCCTGAAGTTGTTCGAAAGGAAGAACGATCATGTTTCACTCAAAATACTTTTAATGAACAAGGGTATTATTAAATAATTGACTGTTCATAGTTACTTATACAAAAATACTTGCAAAAATCACAATTAATTGCTTAAAATACTAAAGCCTAGTCAAAAAGTAAAAAAGTCTCATAAGAAACCGACTAGTATTAAAAAATATATGAGAAACTAGCTGACCCGGCAAACGTTGTTTTGCCATAAAAAGTATTTCTAGTGATTATAGTATTAGAAAAAAATAACTATAACTTATTGTAAGTGTGTGAGGAAGTAGTATAAAGTGGAAGAGGCATGGAGCTCTGTGGACGATGACGGAATATAAAATTAGATAATTTAATAAATATTAATAAAATGGAAATACAAACAATTACAGCTTTGCGATCAATAATAAAGTTAAATAAGAAGTACACTTAATTATTGAAAATATAATTGTAAACACGTCACTACTACGATCTGAGCACAAATGAATAAGAGAAAGGTTATTGTGTGAGAGAAAGTGGAGACCGGCTACTCCGTGCTGTGTCACTGGGAGACACCTGGTGGGAATAAATTGTAACCTAGATCGATAAATGATCGATGATAATTGATCAGTTATCGACCTAGGGTAAAATTGATTAAATTACTAATATCGCTATAAAAAAATAAGGGTTAGTGGTAGAAGGGTGAAAATTTAGGAGGGTATGTATTTTTTGATGCCACATCATAAAAAAATAAAAAATAAAAATTTTGTTCAAACAATAAAAAAAAATTGTTTGGGGGTGGCCACCCTTATTACTTAGGGGTGTAAAAAATAGATATAAATCTATTCTCAGACCTACCGAGTATACATAAAAAATTTCATAAAAATCGGTCCAGCCGTTTCGGAGGAGTTCAGTGACTAACACTGTGACGGGAGAATTTTATATATTAGATAATAGTCACAGTATAAGTGCGCTTCCACAGGAATGTTTACAATATTTGCCACCGTCTTGAAGTTTATCGCACTGTTCATAGCAGGTTGTTCGTACGTGAATTTACGCGATAAAAATTTCTCCCGGATAAAGCCGTTCTTTAATCGAAATAATAAAGAGAAAATTAATACTTTTCACACAAATTTTCCTCCACAGTTTTAACATGGTTTAACACAGCAATGATAACATAATTACATGTAATATGTGTATACTGATAAAACAGTCAACAAAATTTGGTTTGTTTAGCACCAAAAATATATTTAGTTGCCCCAACAAGATATTGTTTTTTAGTAAATAAAACTTTAAAAGCAGCAACATTTATCTTCTTCTTCTAACGAGATATATTCCTCATTAATAAGAGAGGATTTCGTCCTGGACAAAATTCAGTAAAAATTATTGTGAACAATGGGGACTTTTAGAAATATGGTTAGAGACGTTAATAAGCTTAACTCTGAGGTTTTAAATTATAACTTGACATAACATTTAAATTTTAAGATTAACGAACCAGGAGTACCAGTTGCAAAAGTCGTCGACATCATTGCTATCAACGCTTTGTCTCATGGATTTGGAGATTGCGGTTTTCCCGTCTCATAGATCTTCAATTCCTGAGCTTACCTATACCTCTTCGATTTCGTGCGTAAAAATTTAACTGTGTTTCGAGAAAACATCCTCACTATTTTTCTGTATGGCATCCAGACACTTTGCTCAGTTTTGTTGTTGGCCAAATCTCTTACATTTTAAGAGGCAATGTCAAGCATTTTTTTCTATCCAGAATCGCTTTTCGCTATTCTTGCATAGTCGTTATTCTCTATTAAAACTCGATTTATTCATTTTAGACTCACGAATAATGGAGATTATACAAAAAAGGTTACCAACTAATGCTCAAACCTCTTCTGGGATGACCGGAATTTGTTTAAGGTGGAATTATTTATAATAGCAGTCTTCAATTATCCTAGGAACTTCTCTGTATGGGCTTTCCTTCCTTTAGCGAGGAGGTCCCATTTTAAGGCACCAGACCTTCGCCATTCACCACAATTCTTTAGCAATATCTCTACCACGATGGTGTACCCAGTCGTCACCATCGATATGCTGAGTTACGATGTTCTTGCAGAGCCTTCAGAAACATGCGGCGTTCTGGTATATCCTACCAGAGACAGTTGCCATAGTTTAACCCCTCGGCAATCATATTTCTCTTTTGTTGTGAATATCTGTGAAACAAATTCAAAGGATATTTTTTAGAAGTACCAACTTAGAAATAATTTTCGATCGGGTCAACATATAGCCATAACCAAAACACTAATTGTATTCAATTTAAATTTTTTTTAAAGTGATTAAAAATAAATCCGGTAAACGACTGGCAAAGTGAGTGATGTATAGAGATGTAGTGTAACAGCAGTTGCCTGAAATATGGAAAACTGTGTATGTTAAGCTATCTAAGTTCAACCGACTGGAATGTAAACCAACATACAAAAATGAAAGTTTGGTGTAACATTGACCTTGCAGTACAATCACTTTGTTTTGTGGTTTTCATTTACTACAGATTCCACATGCAGCTTTATATGTGCCTCCAAAGTTGTTTGTATACTTTGTGTAATCGTAAGAAAGAAAAAAAAACATTTTAAATATGGTAAAAAATATGTATTTTTAGACGCAGTCTTATCGTAAGACTGCCATGTAACTGAAGAAATTAGGTTAATGCATATAAGTAAACGTTTTCACGGAAGGGTAATTAGTGATACTATTGGACCTGCAATCGAAAATATTAGACGGTAAGTTCTGGCCTACAATTGCTTAATTGAATTAATAGTCCTCTGCGTGCTATAATAAATCGGTACGCCAGCAGTTGTTTCCAGAAATGTTAGCATTGTAGAAATATACTGGCCCTATAGCTCATAGAGAGAGCCAGTAATTTCGCCAGTTCAAGCGGTGCTAGGATAAACTGTAAGCTTCACTTTAGTCACTTCCCTGTCACTTTAGTGTCAGGGAAAATTGTTTACTGAAAAGCCCAGCAAGACCGCAAATCAGTAATACACGCAGTGTCGTGTGGTGAACTGTTGCAAGACAATCTGACGTTAGCTTTGTGTTGTGCCCCGTTGCTTGCTGGTTTGCATTTTTGCTATTAAAACGTAGTTTGACAGGTGAAGCCACAGGACGTGTATAATGGATCCCTTGCCTGCTCATCGTGAGTGGTCGAAATACATTCAGTTTCCCTAGGATCCGCAGTGGTTATTGGCTCCTGCTGCTTGCTCCGGGAATGTACAGCAGTGAGCCAGCACTAGCTTACCTAGCAACAGTTCACCACACGCCACTGGTGTATTCAGAACTGCTAACTTTAGCTTTGCCGTCAAATTAACTCGCAAAATTGGTGGACTTCTGCTCATAATGTCCATATTTCCAATATCGTGCCAAAAAGATAGAGAACGTACCATTTGGCGTTATAAAATGGCACCAGGCTAGACTCCACAGTCCTGTACACACTCAAGCAGAAGTCACTTGCTCATTACCCAGCGCCACAGGCAGAACTAACTCTCCTGTTCCACCCGGCCATACGGAATAAATCCAACAGAATGCTGAAACTTTAACTATTGGTGAATGACATGACGAATGAGCGGAGATCCAATTACACTCGTCAAACTATCATATGGTTGTATGCCATCGACTTTGGTGCCCAATTATAACTCGAAATAATAGGGTCTCTACTAAAAGACACATAAAATATTTTTAATTTATCCTGTATACATTACTGTATTGTTTAAACTTCCATAAGTAAGTTATGTTAATGAGTATGGAGATACGCATTGACTCTTTCAAGGTATCAAGCATAAGACTTTAGATACACCAAATTTTTTTTTACTTTTCCTTAATTTTGCATGCGGGACCGGCGCTCTTCCACTTGAACGATAACCGCCGTAGCACTTTGCCACAGTGCTATACGTAAGTAGCTTAAGAACGGGCTCTTGACAGCTCGGAGTCAAAGCGCCTGCCAGCCAAAGAAGTTGGTCTCAGACCCGCCTCAGGCGCGATGGGTGTACCTGACATTTTCACTGTCTCGCTTTTACGAGGCACGGCGGGAAATAAATGCTGGGGCGATATTAAAACGCGCGTTAAGTTCCTCGTCGACTATGGGCGCAAGGAACTGGAATTACTTGCGATATGGGCGAGAAATCGTAATGTTGTGGCTTAATAAGTTTCGGATGACGGTATGCTACTAAAAATTTCCAGTTATAAAATGTGTACAGCATTCATTATTAAAGTTTATTCTTTGATTAAGCTTACTAAATCCTTTAGATTTAGATGATTGAACAACTGCAATATCAGTTGAGTACCTTTTGGAATAAATGGAAATTAATTATTGATTACATTGTGTAAATGACTACAAAATAGATAGCAGTGCAAGAAGTTAAACAGTAACTAGCTCTAAAATATAATGATACAGTGTTGTACGCCCTTACAAAGTCGCATTTTCAAAAAATAATCTAAAGTGTTGAAAAATTCCAAGAAGGCGTGCAACTCTATTTGTTAAATTTTCGGCCCTACACGCCATGTTGAATGCTTACCTATTTCATTTGTTAGGGTACACTTATTCTGAAACTTCAATTATCTTTCTGACAATATTCGTTACGCTATACAACAAACGTGAATCCTCAAATTTTGACAAGTAATTATAACGTAATAAGTACAGAAGCATTTCAAAATTACCATTAGATTCTTGCCGTCTCACAATTAACAACACAACGCACCGATAAAATTCATTTGAAGGCATTTGTAAACTGTAAACTTGCTGTAGTAAGAAATATTTATTTACAGCACTGAAAAGAAAGCTATAGTAGATAAGGGGCCGCGGTGTTGTAGTGGTTAGACTTCTCGCCTCCCACCAATGCGAACCGCGTTCGATTTCCAGCGGGGTCGCCCCCGAACTTCCGCGTGTGGGAATCGTGCCGGACGATGCTGCTGGTCAGCGGGTTTTCTCGGGGATCTTTCGTTTCCCCTTCGCCCTTGTATTCCGGCACTGCTTCACACTAAACTCACTTCACCCTTTTGGGCTCTCAAGATCTCGATGTTAAAAGCCGCCCCTATTTATTATTTCTTCACTCACGGTAGATAAATGGGAAATTGGGCAAAGCGGATGATACCAAGTCTTATAGGCAGTTCACGAAAAAGTANCTTATTCCTTCACTCACGGTAGATAAATGGGAAATTGGGCAAAGCGGATGATACCAAGTCTTATAGGCAGTTCACGAAAAAGTAAGCAGTTTTGAAATTAACCTTTGAAAAAAAAAAACTCTGCCCGTCAACTGTATTTATATTGCTCTACACTCTGGCATGGAGGCTCCCATTTAAGTTGCCAGCGAGTTAAGGAAAATATTTCCGTGCCTGAAAATTTTATCGCGAGTGAAATAATTAAATTTATATCAAATTATGTTGGAGTTTTCTAGTTTTATACGCATTACTGTACGAATTTGCATATTATTTACATATATGCGTTCCTAATAATATTGTATTTTTTTAACTTTACTATCTCATAAATAAAGTAATAAGGCGCATGAGAATGTTAGTTTTATAAGTGACGCGACAGAAGGATACAAAATGAGGAAAAATGTAAATCCTAAGTAGGGCTTTTGAAAGAGCTTACTTTGTTATGAACGATATAAATCCTTGCTTGCGTGTTGCACCAGTTTTCTGCTCTCGCTGTGGTTTGTGCTGCGCGACTAGTCGCGTTGTCACGGGGCGAGGGCGGTATTCGCAGCAGCGCTAATTACCGCTAATGACTCGTCACCTTCCCCTCACCCCCACCCACACCGCTTCTACCCTCCAACCAGCCCGAGGCGCGCTGCGAACGTCTCCGCCGGAATAAGACCGATTATTGTTGCGGTGGTGGAAATTAGCAGCGTCGCTGCGCGTGCACGCCGCCGGTGTAAGGCGGGATGCGTCGCCTTCTTGCAGCAGGGGCGCGAACCGCAGCCCCCATTAAGCAATGCCTGTTCCCTTTTGCCGCTTCCCTTATCACGCGCGGATAACGCCTCGTCCCCATGTCGTGTGATTAACTCCGAATTAACATATCCTCTGAGCTACGGGAAATCCGACCAGCTTGCTTCATTTTTTTTTCTCCTAGGAACTGAGAAGACACTCGGATTTAAATTCGGACCCTCGTTGATCCTGCGCGCTACAGAATGTATAGGTACTAATTTCAGGTCAAACATTATGAAGAATATCCATGGTTGGCTCCGTTGGTTGCCAACCGACCTCCTAGCTCTGAGGTCACCGATTCGATCACAGGCTCCGGCGGGCGGGATATTTTCGGAAGGAAGTATCTTCTGTAGGAAGTGTGGAAAAAAATGTCTTGGTGTGGGGGGTTTTCTCGGGACTCTCCCATTTCCTCCCGCGTCTTCATTCCGTTCCGCCTCCACACTCACCTCGTCTCACTTCATCCATTCTCCGGGCTGGCCGGAGTGGTAGGTCTGTCCCTAGAGAAGGGAAGCCGGCTCCGATTATCGCTAACCCTCCTTCCATACATGACTATGCCTCTGATGGGAATCACATGTGGATTTTTATACTACGGAAGAGACATTCCCGTCGGCTCTGCCCATTTGAAATAGTAGTAGTCAGAATGTCTGATTGGTTGGACAGAGTGTTTTCTCCTCAGTTGATGATAGGATCTAAAAAAAAAATCCTTCCCGGACTCAGAGCTGGCTGTTGTGTAAGACTTGCACATTCACCTGCACACTGTGACTTATATTACTATGACATTGGATGATGTCACGATTTTCATTGATGAGATAATCAATGCCTTACAGACATGCTCTTCATAGTGGTAAAATATGCTGAATGACTAAAAAAAGTGAAGCAAAATGAATGATCCAAATTGAAGGCATTTTGGTACACATGGATACCATCATCAAATGTGTAAATTATTAGACATTCAATGATCTATAACGGCTATAACAGTCACCAAGAGTGAATTTTTTTTGTTCCACCACGATTATAGCGGTAGTATTATAAGGCATATGCAAGGCGTTAGACAGGCAACAAATTAGAGAGCATTACTAACACTTGACGGAGTTTGATAGGGGACAAATTGTGGTTCAATATGAGGCTGGGTGGATGAAAAAAGCCAGGCATGTGGAGCATTCCTGCGTCACAATGGCATGTTGTTGGAACCAGCGGGTACGTGAAGGTCCCCTACACGTCATGAAATTTCCGTTCAAGAAAGACGTTGTTGCTCCACTGGCATCAGCTAGACTTCGGGATTACCGACCCATGCGTAGACTGCCGTCAACATCAGAGCAGAGACGACGACGTCGTCGAAGTGGTACCATAACCGGGTGGGAAGGAGTGAAGACTGGCATCGCATCATGCTCAGCGGTAAATAGGTTCTGCACTATTATGAATGGACGTCGTGTTGGA
Organism: Clitarchus hookeri; assembly: GCA_002778355.1. Classification (NCBI taxonomy): domain Eukaryota; kingdom Metazoa; phylum Arthropoda; class Insecta; order Phasmatodea; family Phasmatidae; genus Clitarchus; species Clitarchus hookeri. The sequence continues at coordinate 32,205 of NQII01008188.1, forward strand.
GTATGTCAAGACAGAGTGGGGAGGACACATCCTGCTGCTTTAACGGAGGGATACCCTATGTTATTATTACAACGTTGGCGCCGTGGTGGTTGAGCTGTTAGGCTGCTCGCCTGCCTCCAAGACCAACCGGGTTCAATCTCCGGTCGGACCACTCCCGGATTTTCGGAAGTGGGAATCGTGCTTGACGATGCCGCTGTTTGGCGGGTTTACTCGGGGTTATGACCCCCCCTCTTTCCGCTGCATCTGGGGGGAACAGCAACCCCAAGTAAAAATTTTAATTCTCACCTAAGACTGGCACATCCATAGACCAACCGCCGTTGGCAGGGTGAGGCCTTAGGCGTGAATCCATGGTTACCTAAATGTGTTTTTAAAGTAACAAAATTTTAAGCAAAGGCAATTTAAAGAAACATATTTTAAGCCAAATTGTTTCTGGGTTCCTCACAATAGATTTGTATGCAATAGGTCACAAAATAATTGCAACAGGTTATAATAATTAAATAAAAAATAACAAAAAAATAAAAATAATCTTGCCTGAGGTAAAAAAATTAACATTCTCAGCTCAGTACACATATAATCTCTTTTGGAAAATATATTGATGTGAAGACAATAAAAAAATATCTTTGAGGACGATTCTCAATGTCATTATCTATGAAATATTTTTTTTGAAAATGATTATTTTTTAGATATAATTAGAATGTTATAAAGTANAAAATATTTTTTTTGAAAATTATTATTTTTTAGATATAATTAGAATGTTATAAAGTACTTTCATAATCAGTAGGTTTTACAATGGGGCCCGAGGATCTNGAAATATTTTTTTTGAAAATGATTATTTTTTAGATATAATTAGAATGTTATAAAGTACTTTCATAATCAGTAGGTTTTACAATGGGGCCCCAGGATCTACATAAATTGTTTTAATAATATTTAATTACGTGATAAAATATTTTTTATGCTATTTTTAAAATTTTAAACTACCATGAAATGTCTGAACGTAGCAGCATGCACATGCATGGTTATTGATTTCAGCCAATACCATATCTGTTTGTTGGGTTTCGCTGGTCCTCTGGCGAAACTGGCAGAAACGCCGAGCCAAACTCGTTAACAGGTTATGTTGCCTCGGGTGAAGAGGTTACACCCGATCAGAATTCCATTTTCAGAAGCTCCAGGGCCAGCAACCCGACATCCATCAACTCGAGAACCGCATTCACCTCAAGTCGTGCACGGCACTTTAAGAATTCAAAGAAATTTTATGCAAAATACGCGAATTAAGTAATACACTCAATCATAAACAATTACGCGATACTTAGTATTACTCACCGATGGGGGTGATTCTCAATTTCAAACCATCAGATAGTAGAAATACACAAAATTACAAACAGCAGTAAATTCGAGATCTTACATGGCTGAAAAAATGTCCAAGGAGTACAAAAAAGTCGGAATCATCAAATTTCGAAAATCACCTTAGTGAAACATTCATAAACACCAAATATAACCTTGTATGTGCTTGCCTCTTACAACATTGCAGAGATCTACATGACGATCTTTGTGCAGCGCAAAGAACATAACAAATCCACCTTCCAGTACACCTACTATGTTACGTCACAAATAATTTCATAAGCAATATTATTAGTTAATTAAGGAAATATGCGTTGTAGATGAAATAACTAGACTTAAAATATTGTCGTTATGATTAATTAGGGCAATGTGGGCAAAAAAAAAAGTTCCAACTGAAAAGTCATACTTTATATTTACTACATTAAACTAACAAAAGACAATATTTTTTTTACNAAAAAAAAAGTTCCAACTGAAAAGTCATACTTTATATTTACTACATTAAACTAACAAAAGACAATATTTTTTTTACAACTTACAGAATTTTCTGTGACACATTTTACTTAAAAGGAACGTATCCTTTAATTTAATTTTTAATTTTTGACATATTTGAACTATTTAATAGTGACTGCCATATTGAAGATACCAAATATAATTAAATGACTTCAAACTTTACCTGATAGATGACAGTGGAAACGAGGAACGAAAAGCTGTGCTTTCTAAGGAAAGAATTCAACTTACCAAACAACTTAACTACTATGAAACAACGTGTGCCAACAAATAAAAACGGCACATATGCCCCGTTTACCCCGCCCTTGCATTCTGGCGCTGCTCCATTCCCGCCTCATTTCACCCTCATCGGCTCTCAAGATCTCGCTTATAAGAGCCGTCTAAATCTCTCAACTCAACTCAACCTTACAGTCCTGGGTGGCAGCTATTGAGCATGACTGCAAGAAACCTCTGGTAGAGACATTCCGCGTGCTCATGTTTTTTTCGTCTTACGAGACAGCAANATTGAGCATGACTGCAAGAAACCTCTGGTAGAGACATTCCGCGTGCTCATGTTTTTTTCGTCTTACGAGACAGCAATTTGGTAAGGTCTGTCAACAAGACAAAGCTCAACAACACATGGTACATGCATCTGTAGAATGCACGTGCAATGTTGTGGTACTCCTGTGACCATCAGGTTTTCCAGATCTGTTTCCAATAGAACATATGCTGGATTAGTTTGGGTGTCAAATCCGGCCCGTTGCTGATCTGCAGANATGATGCGTCAGAGAGTATTAGCTTGCACGCAACTCCAATAAGTAATGTTGACTTTTCTTGAACTCAATACGTCAAATATGATGTATCAGTTTTTAACCCTGAAGTAGTCAATTTACAAAGTAATAATGCGTCCGGAATTTTATCTCACAGATATTCTTGTCAGCCAGTAACAATGTTATCACCAGAGATTTTATAAATTCTAAACATATCCTTTAAAAACTATGTTTGTAACGTTTTGCGACAAAAAAGACTAACTTCCGCTTTAATTGGGATATTTATAGCTTTGAAGTTCATATTGCTACCGCAAAGTCTGAACATTCAGTTCTATGACGTACCTGTTATATTAGTCACTTGAAGTCTTAAGTGTTAACCATTTCTTTTTGTTATGGCAAGTTTAATTAAATGTGTGTATAACATAGTTCATACCTCAGGAAATGAAACGAATTTCTGTAACAATATTGNATGGCAAGTTTAATTAAATGTGTGTATAACATAGTTCATACCTCAGGAAATGAAACGAATTTCTGTAACAATATTAAATAAGGCACATTAATTTTTTCTATAGTGCTGAACTCAATTGCTTTATTGCTGTTTCAACGAGCGATTTATGGCATTACACATTTTCAGTACACACTTCGTTAATATCTGTCACGATTNCTTTATTGCTGTTTCAACGAGCGATTTATGGCATTACACATTTTCAGTACACACTTCGTTAATATCTGTCACGATTATTATGCGTAATATACATTATTAAAAATTTTCTGAGTTCATCTATAATGATACATATCAGAAGATTTTTATTATACTCCTTGATATACTCNATGGCAAGTTTAATTAAATGTGTGTATAACATAGTTCATACCTCAGGAAATGAAACGAATTTCTGTAACAATATTGAATAAGGCACATTAATTTTTTCTATAGTGCTGAACTCAATTTCTTTATTGCTGTTTCAACGAGCGATTTATGGCATTACACATTTTCAGTACACACTTCGTTAATATCTGTCACGATTATTATGCGTAATATACATTATTAAAAATTTTCTGAGTTCATCTATAATGATACATATCAGAAGATTTTTATTATACTCCTTGATATACTTAGATTTTCTGGACAAAAATTTACTGCAACTGCAAGACGATAACGCATGCATAACTTTAAGTGCATTTATTTTCATANAGATTTTCTGGACAAAAATTTACTGCAACTGCAAGACGATAACGCATGCATAACTTTAAGTGCATTTATTTTCATATCTAGTTAATTTGCAAAATATATACGTTCTGTGCAAATTAAGTATCATCCGGTTTAGTTTATTTACTTAAATGGTTTGGAAATACTGTGTGTTAGTTTATTATGTTCTGCATATCTTCTAGACGTATATTATGTTGTACTCAGCATAGTCTAACACGTTTCTGATTTAATTATTTGCATCAAGAGCTGGAGCCCTTCACTATCTGAGTAGAAAAACGAACACTTATTTTGGCATTCAAAGTTTCTAGGACCAAACTTGTTTGGTAGAGTGGTAACGGACCTGACTCGCATAACAGACGTTGAGTGCTCGATCTCGGGATGGATTTAATGTACCAAGTGTAATACCAGGAAAAATNCCTGACTCGCATAACAGACGTTGAGTGCTCGATCTCGGGATGGATTTAATGTACCAAGTGTAATACCAGGAAAAAATGCAATGGAGTTTTTTAAGCTTTCCAATTCCCCAGTAATTAACGTGCATAGAAGAAAAAACACGTGGTCTCGAAAGTTATGATTTTTTGTTTATCCGGATTGCCAAGCACTAAAAAAATATGTAAGGTACTGTACTACTTTGCCAGTACTGACAAGTACAAAGCATTATTTACAGCACTGAACTATTTTGTTTTGTGATGAAATTATTTCGTACTGCGCCATTGCTTTCGTCGACTGAATTGTGCATAACTTCAGTCGAAAATGTGGCAGTGAAAAGCCTGCATGATAATGTTAAACAGTAAAAGACATGCAAATTTAGCATTAAAGAACTCGCTTATCATTCTTACCGGTTCATTGTCATTTAAGCAATTTCGCAATCATTTAAAAAAATTCATTACCCCTTACTATCTACGATTTACTGTTAACGCTGACTTGCAGAACAACATCCAATGTCATAAGTGGAAGGATTCAGAATCAGCAGAATATAGGGCAAAAAACAGAATTCTCAAAATTTTTAATTTAATCACGAAGCATCTATGCCTACTTTGATACGCATTAAACTAATAAATTTTGCGTTTATAAAGTGTTAGGTGTTTTATAANACGAAGCATCTATGCCTACTTTGATACGCATTAAACTAATACATTTTGCGTTTATAAAGTGTTAGGTGTTTTATAAGAGGAAATTGTAAGTTGTAACGTTTACAGATTATAATTTGTTTAGCAGTATTGTGGTATATTTAAAATTTTCGATTTATTGATAATCAGAATTTTTGTTAATACTGATGGTGCTCTGTTACAATACGTCCGGATAAATGAGGTCTACTACAAAGATTATTATTACAGCTGCCGGGATTTAGCCGCGTGTGATGCAAAACACAGTTAGAGACACATATTTCTATCAATGAAATGTACAAGTGAATACAACATACGAGGGTTATTCGGAAAGTAAGGTCTGAATCGCTGTGGCTAATCGAATGTCGCGCGAACATTGTAACGCGCATGCGCACCGACTCCCGGCATGCCTTGCTCGTCAAACGANAAATTCGAGATCTTACATGGCTGAAAAAATGTCCAAGGAGTACAAAAAAGTCGGAATCATCAAATTTCGAAAATCGCCTTAGTGAAACATTCATAAACACCAAATATAACCTTGTATGTGCTTGCCTCTTACAACATTGCAGAGATCTACATGACGATCTTTGTGCAGCGCAAAGAACATAACAAATCACAAATAATTTCATAAGCAATATTATTAGTTAATTAAGGAAATATGCGTTGTAGATGAAATAACTAGACTTAAAATATTGTCGTTATGATTAATTAGGGCAATGTGGGCAAAAAAAAAGTTCCAACTGAAAAGTCATACTTTATATTTACTACATTAAACTAACAAAAGACAATATTTTTTTTACAACTTACAGAATTTTCTGTGACACATTTTACTTAAAAGGAACGTATCCTTTAATTTAATTTTTAATTTTTGACATATTTGAACTATTTAATAGTGACTGCCATATTGAAGATACCAAATATAATTAAATGACTTCAAACTTTACCTGATAGATGACAGTGGAAACGAGGAACGAAAAGCTGTGCTTTCTAAGGAAAGAATTCAACTTACCAAACAACTTAACTACTATGAAACAACGTGTGCCAACAAATAAAAACGGCACATATGCCCCGTTTACCCCGCCCTTGCATTCTGGCGCTGCTCCATTCCCGCCTCATTTCACCCTCATCGGCTCTCAAGATCTCGCTTATAAGAGCCGTCTAAATCTCTCAACTCAACTCAACCTTACAGTCCTGGGTGGCAGCTATAGAGCATGACTGCAAGAAACCTCTGGTAGAGACATTCCGCGTGCTCATGTTTTTTTCGTCTTACGAGACAGCACGTTGGCAAGGTCTGTCAACAAGACAAAGCTCAACAGCACACGGTACATGCATCTGTAGAATGCACGTGCAATGTTGTGGTACTCCTGTGGCCATCAGGTTTTCCAGATCTGTTTCCAATAGAACATATGCTGGATTAGTTTGGGTGTCAAATCCGGCCCGTTGCTGNCCATCAGGTTTTCCAGATCTGTTTCCAATAGAACATATGCTGGATTAGTTTGGGTGTCAAATCCGGCCCGTTGCTGATCTGCAGAACATCGAGAGTTAGTTACAAGAGCTGAGTGCGGATTTGCCTCAGGAAATGATACGACGGCTCCACCACTTTCTTTCGGAGTGAACCACNAGTTACAAGAGCTGAGTGCGGATTTGCCTCAGGAAATGATACGACGGCTCCACCACTTTCTTTCGGAGTGAACCACCGAAGATATCTAGGCCGTAGGTAGTGCTAAATACTCCTGATATGGGGTAGGCATGTAGGTATGACTTAACGTCATGTCGACAGCGAGGTCATTAGAAGCTCAGCAAGTAGCTGAGAATCTAGAGCGGGGAAGAAATCAGCCATTTTCTGTAGTAAAGAACCATTCTAGCACTCGCCTGGAGTGATTTAGAGTTACCATGGGAAACCGAAATCAGGACGGATGGGTCGGGATTCGAACCCANCTAGCACTCGCCTGGAGTGATTTAGAGTTACCATGGGAAACCGAAATCAGGACGGATGGGTCGGGATTCGAACCCATGTCACTTAAAATGTCAGTCCACATTTTTTCCACTGCGTCATCTTGTTTGTTTACTGACATGTGACCAACAGTATTCCCGTACTGCCAACTCTACTGTCCGTGTGATCTGATATTGTAATAATTGCAATAAAGTCGCACGACCTTTTATCAAGTGCAGTTTCGTTGTATTTCTATTACTTCTAGATGATTAACTCTTTTTTGTCCTAACGTGTATATATCAGACAGTTCTTCCAGCACGATGGAGTCAAATAACTCAAAATATCACCGTAGCAAATTTATAGCTTTGTGCTATCCTTTAAAATTATTTTGTTCAAAGAAATGATACGAGACGAAAGAAACTTTTCTTAGCATGGTGTCAATTAACCTTGCCGTAACGTAGACCATTATTACACTAATAACTTTATCTAANAAGACGATAACGCATGCATAACTTTAAGTGCATTTATTTTCACATCTAGTTAATTTGCAAAATATATACGTTCTGTGCAAATTAAGTATCATCCGGTTTAGTTTATTTACTTAAATGGTTTGGAAATACTGTGTGTTAGTTTATTATGTTCTGCATATCTTCTAGACGTATATTATGTTGTACTCAGCATAGTCTAACACGTTTCTGATTTAATTATTTGCATCAAGAGCTGGAGCCCTTCACTATCTGAGTAGAAAAACGAACACTTATTTTGGCATTCAAAGTTTCTAGGACCAAACTTGTTTGGTAGAGTGGTAACGGACCTGACTCGCATAACAGACGTTGAGTGCTCGATCTCGGGATGGATTTAATGTACCAAGTGTAATACCAGGAAAAATGCAATGGAGTTTTTTCAGTAATTAACGTGCATAGAAGAAAAAACACGTGGTCTCGAAAGTTATGATTTTTTGTTTATCCGGATTGCCAAGCACTAAAAAAATATGTATGGTACTGTACTACTTTGCCAGTACTGACAAGAACAAAGCATTATTTACAGCACTGAATTATTTTGTTTTGTGATGAAATTATTTCGTACTGCGCCATTGCTTTCGTCGACTGAATTGTGCATAACTTCAGTCGAAAATGTGGCAGTGAAAAGCCTGCATGATACTGTTAAACAGTTAAAGCCATGCAAATTTAGCATTAAAGAACTCGCTTATCATTCTTACCGGTTCATTGTCATTTGAACAATTTCGCAATCATTAAAAAAAATTCATTACCCCTTACTATCTACGATTTAATGTTAACGCTGACTTGCAGAACAACATCCAATGTTATATGTGGAAGGATTCAGAATTAGCAGAATATAGGGCAAAAAACAGGATTCTCAAAATTTTTAATTTAATAACGAAGCATCTATGCCTACTTTGATACGCATTAAACTAATACATTTTGCGTTTATAAAGTGTTAGGTGTTTTATAAGAGGAAATTGTAAGTTGTAACGTTTACAGATTATAATTTGTTTAGCAGTATTGTGGTATATTTAAAATTTTCGATTTATTTATAATCAGAATTTTTGTTAATACTGATGGTGCTCTGTTACAATACGTCCGGATAAATGAGGTCTACTACAAAGATTATTATTACAGCTGCCGGGATTTAGCCGCGTGTGATGCAAAACACAGTTAGAGACACATATTTCTATCAATGAAATGTACAAGTGAATACAACATACGAGGGTTATTCGGAAAGTAAGGTCTGAATCGCTGTGGCTAATCGAATGTCGCGCGAACATTGTAACGCGCATGCGCACCGACTCCCGGCATGCCTTGCTCGTCAAACGACGCAATTTACATTCGTATTATTGCAGTGTGCTGTTTAGAGTGTCAGTTCAAAATGTTTAAAACAATCGATCAGCCCGCCGACTGTGAAAAACGGTCAGTAATTCGGTTTTTGACAACAAGGAACGTTTCAGCAGCGGAAGTTAATCGACAGATAAGTCAAGTGTATGGCACCAATACGATGAGTTACAGCATAGTGCGTAAGTGGGCGAGAGCTTTCAAGGACGGACGGGAAAATATCTATGATGAACCGCGATCAGCCCTACCATCGGTGATCACAGAAGATTTGGTCAAAGCCGTGGACGAAAAGATTCGTGAAGACCGGCGATTCACAACTTCAACTTTAGCATTGGAATTTCCGAATGTGGGCAGTTACAGACTGGTTATCCTCACAGGTGGCAGACATCTACGACTTAGGCATACAAAAGCCTGTAGAACGTTATGACAAATGTTTAAACCAATATGGAAACTATGCAGAAAAATAGAAAAACCTGCAAGGAATTAAGTAAAAAAAGTTTTTTGAAAAAAATCTGTGATGGTTTATGTTTTATAAGATATCGGACCTTACTTTCCGAATAACCCTCGTATATATGCGTTGTTATTAAAAAGGAAACAGAGCGTATACGTTCCCTCTAATATTGTCATGGAATGCCCTGGAAATGTGAATCGTTTACCATACGTCCTCCAATAACCCAGCGGCATCTCTCCTGGCGGCGGCTTCTCGCACTCAGACGGTTTCTGTATCTCATATGAGCCGCTTTGCCGAATTGCGAGAAGGCGGGGGAGGGGGATGACATAAAGGGAGGGAAAGGGAAAATGATCTGACTGTTATAACAGCTGAGGCAGAAAGGAGCAATTACATTTCCTGTGGTTTTCACTGCCACGGCTGTGTCTGTGGTTGACGAGGGGAAGCGGGGAAGCACGCAGCAGTTTCGTGCCGTGGCAGGGTAAAAGTGAGGATTGTGGTTTTCTTAAAATGCTGTGGCAAAAAGCTTGAACAATGCTGACTAAACAAGTAAATATCAATTTAATGTTTGCAAGTTTACAGGTGATACAGATAATGCAGTTGACAGCAGTTCAATTTTTTGCTTAGTTTTTGGTGTAAATAAATTTAAAAGCTTATGTGTCCAAAAAATAAAAGAAAAATATTACTAAAAAAGGACAAATAGAACTAAACGATAGTTTTTTTTAACACAATTAAATCCATTCATAAAGTAAAAAAAAAACATTTATCCAAACGTTTAAAGAGAGTTAAACGTTAGTATATTTATTACAAAAAACCAGCGGATGAATATTTAATTAGAAAAAAAATTAATATTATTACGGCTGTTCATGACATAGCTTTCCAAATTGCAGCTAAGCTTCTTCTGTTTCTAGTAGCTTATATTAAGAGTAGTAGTGATTTGGAAAGGTAAATTACTTGTAAAAATGAAACCGAAAAGTCTTTTCAGCTTAAATTATTATAACGTATCAGTTTCGTAGGCCATTATGGCAATTTATGAATACCAGTAAAATCTTTGAGTTAATTTTTCTTTAGAAACTTATATACTGTGAGGTAATGAATGACTACATATGATGCAACAACAAATACACATTCTACGTTCGTACTCCNAGAAACTTATATACTGTGAGGTAATGAATGACTACATATGATGCAACAACAAATACACATTCTACGTTCGTACTCCTTTTCGCGGTTTCGAATCCCGGGTAAGACACGGGTGTGTTTGCGGTTGAATGTAAGTTAATGTTATTTTAATAAGTAAGTAACTCTCCGATCAGACGAATTGCTTAAAAACGGGGTAGTTAATAAATAATTTAAAACAATTCATATTTTAATAATTGGAAATAATTGCAGCACGCATGCTTCGAATATACAGCATATTAACAATAAATAAGTAACCCGTTTTTAATTCCACAAATTATATTTCTTTCGCTGTAACGCAGCAATGATTTCACTGTCGTATAAATACCGGATGCAGAATGAACTTATCGTTATTTGGCCACCCCTCGTGTATTCACCTGAGCGTCAAATCAGATAGTGCTTTGGTGTTATTTTTCGCCATTTTTGTTGGCTCCTTTTACCGTACAAACTTTTATCTTCTATTTTTAATTTTAGAGAAAAATATTTTGGTAAATATTAAAATTAAACTAACTACAAATTCGTTTGCAAGTGCCAGTTAAAACGAATCAGTCACATTATTTATATCCAACTAGTATTTTAATGAATAACTTTCATTTGCCGATTTTAAATAAATTTATTTATTAGCTTTATGGTGTTTAAGTATTACACCACGTGTTTATAAAACATGGGGACAAACTTTGGCAGGCAATTACGAAAATATAAGACGAAAATGTATGCACAACCTCTCACCTAAAAGTAGTTACTAAGGGAGCTATGCGCCCCCCAAAATTTGAGTTTTAAAATGCGTCTACTTGAAAATATCAGAAACCACTTGTGATTAGGCAACAAATCAGTGAATGGTGTTTTGTATAAAGGAGATCTTATACCTCTAAAAATGCGTCGGTAATATAATTCCCTTTCCTTTTGTAAAAGGTCGTTGACACCTTATGTTTGCATCAAACTTTGTAGCACTACATTCTAAGCAATTTTTAAAGACAACCTGTGAATCGGAATTTCTAAATTAACGAAAAGGTCGTCTTTNCAATTTTTAAAGACAACCTGTGAATCGGAATTTTTAAATTAACGAAAAGGTCGTCTTTTCGGATCACTCTCACGTGAAAGGTTTGTGAGAAAATTCATGGTGAACATTCAAACCAGGACGTGTGTTGCATACTAGGTAGGCAAACCCCATAGCAGTACATGGAAGTTTAAATGAGGATTTTTCAGAGTCGCATAGCTCTCTTAATAATCACATGACAAGAAAATATATATTTACATTTTAGTGTTAGATTTAGTCAGGAATACACTGCCAAAGTTTATCCCTATGTTTTATAAACACGCTGTTAATTTTTAATAGTACTATACAACGCAAAACTCTTTTGGAAAATGAGATTAATCCATACGTTGCCCACTAAAAAAACATTTACCTCACGGCAATGGGTACTAAAAGTTTACAAATAGGTTAAGCACTGAATAGGGGTTCTTTTTTTTTAATCATATACGTACTTTCTGTTATTGTTACTATTTTGACTGATGTCACTTATAGTGTTATAAATAATTGATTTTTGTTTAAAAAACTACTTTAGTGATAGGTGAAGTATACATAACTGTGCCTTGCACCGTCCCTTATTAAATTTTTACTAATACATTTTACATAGAATTTCATTATTATTATATGTAAATTATCGTGGGAAATTATTGGCCACTTAAACCACTTTATAGTAATTAGCAACTACTTTTTATGAGAAATTTAGTAAATTATAATATTATTGGTATATCATATTAAAATGTTTGATAATAAGTAATTGCTCATAAATTGTTTTAGATTATTATTTTTATAATAACGAAGAAAAATAGAGTGGGGGAACGTGGGTAAAGCGACTGCAGTCGCTGGTGTGACGCATAATTACAGGAATTTTATTCCACCACGAAAATTATTATCACGGTTTCGTTAATTATGATGATTTAAGAGTAATTATTACCACGAATTTTTCATGCAAAGGACTAAATGAACGGAACTTGTTGCGGGTATGTGTGATTATTACATGTCACGAGATAATTTTAAAGCCAACCGTGTTCATCAATGTAAAGTGCTGTGGTACACATTAACGAAACAAATACTTGGTCCTGACTTTCGTTAATTTACCCACGCCCGACTTAGTAAAGGCTGTTGTATTTGTTACGTTGTTAAAGCGACATGGTCATCATGTAGGTTAATTTGCATTATACAAGCGAGCTAGGTTCGGTTTTTGTAAAATTGCATCCTGCAACGAAGCAAACAACTAACTGTACAGTTCTTCAATAATTAGGCGCGCATATGTGAAAATAATCTGTTATTTTCAACAGATTTTTGGAAACGTATGAGATCCCATTTACCCTCTAATACTTTTTTGCACTAGCAGATGACTAAGTATAAAAAACTTCCTAATTAAGAAAGGCGAGCACAGCTGAAAACAGAGAAACAAAGGCACTGCGACATAGAGTAGACGAGCGAAAGTATAGCTAAAACACTTACTCAATAACTCCATACCGGGACTACAAATTAAAAAGTGTATCACTCAAATGTTGTATAGCTGAAAGGGGGAAGTAATACTGCTGGGGAGTCAGCCTTATATCATTATTTATAATTGAAATATGAGTACTAACATACGTTTTTTTTAATGCCACCATGTATCTATTCGTCAAAAGTTCAATGACGCTCGTCAAGACCTATTCAAAAATATGTCACAATATACNAATGCCACCATGTATCTATTCGTCAAAAGTTCAATGACGCTCGTCAAGACCTATTCAAAAATATGTCACAATATACTAGTCTAATAAACATATAGTTGAAAACCGCCACAGATAAGGGTGCATGGAGATCCGTTATGTGATGCCTTGTAGCACGATTGTGCTGCATCGTACAGTACATTATGACGTTGACGCTCTGCATTTGATGTAGAGGTTATGTATACAGTGCAGGCACCCAGAGTTGCGTACCCCATTCCACAGGGTTTGCGCTTGGAGCAAAGAAACACACATGACGTGACGAATACTCAGTCAATCATCCGTGCACAGTTGAATTACAGTACACGGCNTTGGAGCAAAGAAACACACATGACGTGACGAATACTCAGTCAATCATCCGTGCACAGTTGAATTACAGTACACGGTAAGGTGAGAATTGTCGTAACGGAAATGTACTGCAACTACGAGAAGGTAGAAATGCTGCTCATCTATGGAGAATGTATAAGTTAGCAGTTGACTGTGTTTGTGTTATTTCACAGTACAGCGTAGTACGTGCAAGNCTCATCTATGGAGAATGTATAAGTTAGCAGTTGACTGTGTTTGTGTTATTTCACAGTACAGCGTAGTACGTGCAAGTGAGTAGTACTGAAACACACACACAGTTATGTTTTTACCATTATCAATAGCTTCGTTTGCTCACTCGTCGTTCATTCTGTTGAAGGTCGGCGTAATGCTAGTCAAGCGGAGTAACTCTACAGAGAAAGATATCCTAACAAGACCCCACCGTCAGGACGGATGTTTTCCCGTCTCGTTGGGAAGCTTTGTGGAATGGGCAAATAGAACCCACAGCAACGCAATCGTCGTAGAACTCGCTCAGACGAAGCTGCTGAGGTTGCTGTAGAAGTTAATCCACACGTCAGCACACGATAACTTGAAGCCGACGTTGGCATTCCGAAAACGAGTGCACATCGCATTCCTAAGCGCGATACGTTCCATCCCTATCATGTAAACTTGCACCAAGAATTGCACGTGAATGATTTCCAGAATCGTGTAGAGTTTTGTCAATGGGCACAGCATCAAATTATCGCCAAACTTGAACTTGTTTTCCGGATGTTATGTTTGCCGATTAATCGTCATTCTCGAACTTAGGCCAAGGGAATAGGAGGAACATGCATTATTGGGCCACCAAGAACCCACGACGGCTTTGATAGGTGAACCGTCAGCGTCAATGGAGAGNAGGAGGAACATGCATTATTGGGCCACCAAGAACCCACGACGGCTTTGATAGGTGAACCGTCAGCGTCAATGGAGAATTAATGTCTAATGTGGGATGGTTCGCAATAAATTTATAGGGCCTTATTTCGGGAATGGTAACCGAAACGGCAGGGAGTATTCCACCTTCGTAAAAACAATTCTTCCTGGTCTTCTGGAGGAGATAACTCTAAGGAACATAATGATAATGTGGTACCAGCACGATGGATGCCCAGCACATAATGCCATGNAGGAGGAACATGCATTATTGGGCCACCAAGAACCCACGACGGCTTTGATAGGTGAACCGTCAGCGTCAATGGAGAGTTAATGTCTAATGTGGGATGGTTCGCAATAAATTTATAGGGCCTTATTTCGGGAATGGTAACCGAAACGGCAGGGAGTATTCCACCTTCGTAAAAACAATTCTTCCTGGTCGTCTGGAGGAGATAACTCTAAGGAACATAATGATAATGTGGTACCAGCACGATGGATGCCCAGCACATAATGCCATGNTCTGGAGGAGATAACTCTAAGGAACATAATGATAATGTGGTACCAGCACGATGGATGCCCAGCACATAATGCCATGTAGGCATGTCGTGTTCTGAACTGGAAATATCCTGGTAGGTGAATTGGTCGTGGAGGACCATTTCATTGGCCGGCTCGGTCTCCTGATCATAACCGACTGAACTTTTTTCTTTGGGGTTACCTCAGAGGCGCTGCCTATCGAGATATTACAACAACTCCAGAGAACATGCAGGAACGTATTGTGCTTGCTTGTAGTGTTCTTCAGCAGGCAACACTGAAGGAATCAGTGTTGTCATTCATCCAGCAAGTGAACATGTGTATCGCTGCCAATGGTCACCCCCTTGAACATATCATGTGAATGTTCTACCCCTCGCAGTACCAATATGGATAGTGCTATAAACAGGCAGTAGAGATCCCACTTTCTGTGTCGTATTTTATTTTCATGTTATGAAAATGTGCATTGTGCTGCATGTTTAAATAGGGCTTGACGACCTTCATTGAACTATTAACCAATATATCATGGTGCTATTTAAAAAACTTATGTTAGTACTCGTATCTCCCTTATACATATTGATATAATGCTGACTCCCCACACAAAAAAATAAACGTTTTTGTGATGACCAAATAAATTTTGTTGGCAACCACAAAATTCTTTTGGCAATATAGATATGACAAAACATTTTGTGGTGCAAACAACATTTTTTTTTTGTCATTCAAGTATTCAGTGGAAACTACAAAATGACGTTTGTGGTCACCAATAAATTCAGTACGTTTGTATGCAATAAAGTGTTCGTTAGTCGCAGCAATATGGATTAGTGAGGTTCACAAATGTGTTTTGCTGGTTATGTGCATCTGTAGGTAGGTATGGTCTAACAACAATTAAACACTGAATTCAAAGCAGTAACGAGCGAGATTGGAACCTTCGACATCTCAACTGCGAGGTCAGGGTATTACCACTACGCTACCTTGCTCGACATTAAAGCGTTCTCTTCAGCATGTATATAATATAAATTTAGTAAGTGGCTCACACGACAAGACTTGCACACTTCACCTCATGGAAAGTTAATTTTCTGGAATCATTTACATATAATATTTACCTACTTGGAATAAAGGAATGATATAATCCGTTCATAAGTACTTAAGAATATCCCTCATTAATTAGTTCGTAACCTGATCCAAAGAACCGAAAACAGGCAAATACGGCGTGGCCAGACAGAAGGTGGCCACTTCAAATATTCCAGAGCGCATGCGAAGAATATAACGGATGTAGTTTTGAATTCGCAGCAACATGTATTACTGTGGATAGCACGAATGCTGTTGCTGCCATTAAATATTTCGTGGCAGCCAATAGACGTTTTGTCAATAAACAAATATGTGTGTGAGCACTAAATAGCTTTAATAGTAATCAATCTATGTGTTATTGGGCACCACAATCTGTTTATTTACAAACAACAAATTTCGCCTCGGAAAGCATCTACTAAACTATTTTTGTAGCCATAAAAAAATATTCTCTTTAGTAAACAGTATTATTTCCCCCTTCTAGTTATACCATTTTTGTATGAAACTTTTTCATTTGGAGCCCTAATACGGAGTTATTGTGGGTGGTCTAGATAAATGCGACAGCCTATATATACGTGTATATATATATATATATATATATATACACATGTATATGGGAATATGGGACATTCTTTATGTATATATATATAATCTATATGAAAGTACCAATTTTAACTTAGTCACGTAGTAGTTCGGAGAAAAATTGCTATTGCTTTAAAGATGATGAACCCTTTTCTTTCACTGGACTATCACTCATTAAAAAAATTTTATAGCCGACATTTTTAAGTCAAGCTGGTTTTATAATATAAATATACAATATTGTAGGTCGCTATTTTGAACTTTACAACTTAAGACAGAGCTCACAAACAGGCTGTATTATTTGATTGCCAGCTGTTATGCACAAAATTGTACACAGGGAAATTAATAGTTTTGAATTTTGCACAATAAATCAATCGTTCGGGTTTTTTCTTCAAATTTAAAATTGCNACACAGGGAAATTAATAGTTTTGAATTTTGCACAATAAATCAATCGTTCGGGTTTTTTCTTCAAATTTAAAATTGCGTTAATTACAATAATTACCCTTTTCCAATTTTTTTCATTTTTTTATATATAGGCTCTCATAGAATCATTACGACAAACTTCTAGAGGTTGTGACGAAGCGCCTGGAAACACCGTAAAATATTCGTCTACTGGGCTGCTTAATTACATGTCCTAGGAGGGATATCGGCTGGGTTATTCAACATAACTGTCTGTGCCCCCGTTAGATACCCGGCGGAGCGGGACGACAGGTCGAGGTCTGGCTTTCGCTCCGCGATCAGCTGGTCGACTGGACGATGACGAGCGNACACAGGGAAATTAATAGTTTTGAATTTTGCACAATAAATCAATCGTTCGGGTTTTTTCTTCAAATTTAAAATTGTGTTAATTACAATAATTACTATTTTCCAATTTTTTTTATTTTTTTATATATAGGCTGTCATAGAATCATTACGACAAACTTCTAGAGGTTGTGACGAAGCGCCTGGAAACACCGTAAAATATTCGTCTACTGGGCTGCTTAATTACATGTCCTAGGAGGGATATCGGCTGGGTTATTCAACATAACTGTCTGTGCCCCCCTTAGATACCCGGCGGAGCGGGACGACAGGTCGAGGTCTGGCTTTCGACTGGACGATGACGAGCGGTTTTCACCCCTCTCCAGCTCCTCTACATCCCCTCCTTAGCACCTGGCTGCGTTGCCTAGAGACAGTGCTACGNGCGGTTTTCACCCCTCTCCAGCTCCTCTACATCCCCTCCTTAGCACCTGGCTGCGTTGCCTAGAGACAGTGCTACGCTTCTTCTACGTCATCAGGTTGTGATTGCACCGCCAAAACGATCAACGCTATCTTTATGGAGATTCCTCAACACCTGACGTCATGGACACTGAGGAAGCTGGCTAGAATTTGTCGTGTAACGCATTTTGGAGTAGAAGCCTCGCTGACCCCCTTCGCGAGCGCCTACCAGTTGACACGTGTCACGAGGCACATGGACAGCCAGAACGGATCGCAGTTAAACGTGTCAAGGTTGTGCCGAGTAAGAGCTGGCATATCGCCGGAGGACCCGGAAAGTGCTACGTAAATATGTAGGAAAGCGGGCGAAATTGCATAGCCAAGCAAGAGCACCTCTAGCTTCACACCTGAGAAAACGGCTGACCAATTGAAAGTAACGGCCACGAATACTCCTCACCCCTACCACCCTTGTAGCCAAACTGCGTAAGAATAAGCTGAGATGGTAAAGTCAAGGGGCAAGATCACCACTCCCCCCCCCCGAACCATCACGAACCATGGCACGTGGTTGAAGGGCTTTGTACTTCAGACCACCACCTCCCCCCTCCCCCAAAAAGAGAGACAAGTGCCGACACTTAGGGAGGGAGACTGGAGAGCATATAGGCGTATTTACGCGAGAAGAGGGAAAAAGTCAATTTTGCGTGGTCTTAAAGAATAAGTGTCAACGTTTTGCGTTTTCCTGGAATCTATGGTACCCTTGCAAAATAAGCCGTCGTATTGTTGACCATTTAAAATGGTTCAGTGGGCAATATTTGGGATATAGGGAGTGTTATCACAGTGAATTATAATGGTAAGCCCCATTTTTCACAGTCCTGTCACAGTTATGCCTGTCTATCGGCTTTTCATATTTTTAAACACATTATTATCCCCCCTTCTCCTCCCTAGTCAATTTCCAGAAATTATATTTCCCACTTTCTTATTTCCCAAACATTTTCCGCAACCAATTTTTCCAAATGCCCTGTTTCTTCTAAACACGAAGAAAAAAATATATGTTACGAATTTGTATCTACAAATGCATTATATAATTTTTTTAGTTATTTCTATATTCCTAATTTTTACTTGTATTGTTTAATTTAAAATAAATGTTCGGGTGTGATTAGTGAGTCTATAATTTTCCCTTCGTCTTTATAAGAATTGTACTCGAGCACAATTTTTTTAAATTTGGTTTAGATAGATTTGCAAACTTTCGTTCGGCCTACGTTCTACAGCTTGGCCACGAGACATTTGAACCAGATCAGTTTCATTAGCTGTCTGTTCTCTAGTAAGTTCTTGTAATGCTTCGTAGTAGGTGGGTGAGGTTTTCCAATCTTAATAAGGAATTTGGCAGTGCCGCTTTATAAGCATTACATAATTCTGGCGTGCAAAGTGCTGACACAGCATCTTATAGTCCCCTTCGTGGCCTAGCACATATGAATTTCATAAGTATGAACAAAATGAGTCATTAATGGAAGAAGGGCGCCTGGAAGATATCCGAAGTAACAAACTTATTAGTGACATCTCAAATAGAGATGAAAGCTGAAATTAGCAACATACTGGCACCTTCTTTGAATCCTCAACATTCTAAGTCGTTTTTGCTACCTCATAGCTTCAAATATCGATTGGTTTGNGCGGTTTTCACCCCTCTCCAGCTCCTCTACATCCCCTCCTTAGCACCTGGCTGCGTTGCCTAGAGACAGTGCTACACTTCTTCTACGTCATCAGGTTGCGATTGCACCGCCATTAATGGAAGAAGGGCCCCTGGAAGATATCCGAAGTAACAAACTTATTATTGACATCTCAAATAGAGATGAAAGCTGAAATTAGCAACTTACTGGCACCTTCTTTGAATCCTCAACATTCTAAGTCGTTTTTGCTACCTCATAGCTTCAAATATCGATTGGTTTGNTACTGGCACCTTCTTTGAATCCTCAACATTCTAAGTCGTTTTTGCTACCTCATAGCTTCAAATATCGATTGGTTTGCCGCCTCAGTTATTTAAGTAAGAAAAGAAAATATAAATGTGGATGGTGCTCTCGATCCTTGAGCTAAGTGTTTATTACATTTTTTATTATTCCTAAAATTCCTAAATCTAAACAAACAAATAAAGCCATGTTTAAAGGTTCGTAAACGAATCAAGTTATCACAATTAGTCAGCAGTTTTAATTACATCATGTTGAAAAAAACTGGCTCTGCCTCGTTCACTTTTTGTTCGAAAATATTGTGCCGAAAAAAAAAGTCACAATTTGCTGTTTTTCTTCATCTGGCTGATGACTGCATTAAATCTGTGTTTAATTTAGTATCAGTTGGCACATCTCTTTTGCGTTTGAGACGTTATAATTGTCTGTGTTCTCATTTTTTATTTATTATTTCTAGAAGAATTCTCGGTAATTTATATAGAAGTATTTTGGCAGCTGTTTGACGCTGTACTTCGCGCAGTCAACCGTTTAGCTCCCAAGTTAGGGACACACTAACAACAGTGCCTGACATCCGAAGAGATTAACCTGCGTGTGGTGCCCTACAGAAAAGGATTCAGATACACTTAATCAGCGTAAGACACCTTCAGCTAATACAACAATTGACCAACCACAGGCTTCTTTCTGGTACTGTCGTGCGTCTTCAGTACCCTCCTCCATCGTCACCGAGACCACCGAACTCAGATTAGCCAGGGACCGCGGTGGTGTAATGGTTAGACTACTCGCCTCCAGCCTAGATGAACTGGGCTCGATTCCCGGCAGGGTCGTTCCCGGATTTTTGCTTGTGGGAATGGTGCCAGCAGGCAGGTTTTCTCGGGGAACTCCGTTTCCCCTGCCGTTTCATTCCGGCACTGCTCACTCACTTCGTTTCGCCCTCATTGNAGGTTTTCTCGGGGAACTCCGTTTCCCCTGCCGTTTCATTCCGGCACTGCTCACTCACTTCGTTTCGCCCTCATTGACTCTCAAGACCTCGATGTTAAGAGCCTCCTAAATTTCTGCACTATCTCACTTATTCAGATCAGCCAAACGTCCGACAGATAATGCTATCGTCACCTGTGCTGTCTTTCTGGGACAGTAATGGAGCTGTATCGCGACTCAATGCGTTGACCAATCAATGGGTGGGGGACACTCAATACATCGTCCAGAATGCACTACTTCGCCACCNAGTGCTGCATCTCTAGTTGTTCACTTGCTATTCTCTTAATATACGTTCTTCATTTGGTACATGGCTGTGTTGTCCTCCCTTAGTGTTTTGGTAGCGTTTTACAACACCTTAAATTATTGCATTACCTTAGAACTTGCCTTTTTCTTACACAAGACTGTAATATTTACCGTCTTTAGTGTCGCACCCATAGCATATACAATCCTTTTGACTGATGTTTTTCTTGCACCTCGTTTAGACACTTTTATTTCTGATAAACCTAACAATTTATACTTTGTTTGATAGAAGTCACAAATGCTTCCAATTTGTAAAAATAGGGGTAACATGGAACCATGATTGCACCACTTAATTAAATCTTAATAATTATTTCTTTGAAATGTATTATTGGCAACATAAACTTGAAGAGAATGAATGGCAAAAGTTAGTTTCAGAAGAAATAAGTGTGGGGGTATTGACTTAGGAAAATGTGACTGAAGTAAAAGAAACTGGCAAATTTATAATTGGTTAAAATGTATCGGANTGGGGGTATTGACTTAGGAAAATGTGACTGAAGTAAAAGAAACTGGCAAATTTATAATTGGTTAAAATGTATCGGGAAAGTGCAGTTTGAAGAAAATGCTTTGGCGAATACAGCATTGGAAAATGCAACCATTGGGAAAGGTGGAATTGGAAAAATGTACGGGATTCACATTTAAAACATCCCTTCTAATAACACAGCTATTAGTTATTATACCATCTTACATTCGTAATTAACCACCAAATGCAAAAATATAATTTTAAACAATAAAAACAGTTGTATTATATATAATATAANTGGGGGTATTGACTTAGGAAAATGTGACTGAAGTAAAAGAAACTGGCAAATTTATAATTGGTTAAAATGTATCGGAAAAGTGCAGTTTGAAGAAAATGCTTTGGCGAATACAGCATTGGAAAATACAACCATTGGGAAAGGTGGAATTGGAAAAATGTACGGGATTCACATTTAAAACATCCCTTCTAATAACACAGCTATTAGTTATTATACCATATTACATTCGTAATTAACCACCAAATGCAAAAATATAATTTTAAACAATAAAAACAGTTGTATTATATATAATATAAAAACACAACTATGATGAATTTCTTACTTTGATATCTGTATTTCATTTTAAACGGCATTCAGACCTTCTCAACGTGATGACTACTTCTGATGGACACCGAAGGATTGGAATAGAAAGTGTTGTGGCCGGCGAGTTTCTGAGCAAGTCTCAGAGGTTGGAAGTGGGGTGTACATCGAAGTAAAAGGGAGTGGTGACGGGGAGATGAGATTCAGGCGCAGCGCTGCTCGTGCTATCCGTCGTCTATTGAACATCAGGTGGTGTGTAATTACTGCTGCTAGCGGAGACTGAACACCAAATATTTGTGAGACGGCACATATGCTGCCGCGCCGTTCTGTTGTCGTTGAGCTACAAACAAGTCCAATACGGGCTACATACTAGCGAGCGCAAGGAAGCTCGCGTACCCAGACATCTGCCGAGCATTGCAGGTACCAGACGGCGAGACGCATAAAGAATTTTGCTATCTAATACTTGACAATAAAAAAATAATGACAGAATGGTAGGCTTCATGTAAAATATAATTTGCTGCTTTGTGCCATACAGAACGGCTAAGGTGATTNAAATAATGACAGAATGGTAGGCTTCATGTAAAATATAATTTGCTGCTTTGTGCCATACAGAACGGCTAAGGTGATTTCTTAAATGTATTATGTTTGGGCTGCTCTTCTGTTATGACATGTGCAAGGAGTTAAAATATCGTGCCTCATATTATAAGTAATACACAAAGAGCAAATGTTACAACATAAATCGAACAGTGATACTAGAGGTGTGCCACCTGAGACAACTTGGGTTTTATCCAGCCCTTACTAGACTGGTGAATAAAATTCTCTTTCAATAAAACTGTAAATCTGGTGGCATATCAGACGTCCTCGAAGAGTCTGAAGTTTCAACGAATTTTACATTCCACGCGCAACTTCTCAGCGTAGGAAAGTTACGAATTACTGCTTACCGCATGCTTAACTTTTTAGAGATATAAAAATAAGCATAGACAAAGGGAGGGGAAGAACGATTTCGCGGTGCGTAAACCGTAGTTTCGGAATAGGCGCGCGCGCTCCGTCGACGCTATCTTGCGGCATGTTTAATGCATGAATCATAGTGGGGGAGACTTTATGAAATAAGATGACGTCATCTCCGTTAATTGACTTTCTCTTTCCGTCCCCTCCCTTCAAACCCCTTTCTCCACCATTCCACGTGGCGCTTCGCCAGCATGGGCGATGCCGACAGGGTGGGGAACTTGCTGGCAATAAATAGCAGGGCTGCCGCGCCACAAAAAAGAAAATGAAAAAATTCACGAGTAGGGGGACGCAGAAATTTACGTTTAATAAATGTCATCCTTTATCCTCCCAATTCAGAAAAAAAAACGTCGTTACTTCCAACAGCCTAGAAATTCAATGCCTAAAATTTTATGGTGCTGCGTCAATATCTTCCTTTACGCAGCACTCTAAGACCTTTACCGGCTTCGCATAACAATAATATATGAAAAGAAACCATTTAAATTGTGTGTTGGTGATGTTTTTCCCTGCGATCATGAGCTTATACAATATTTTCTGCATTGAGAATAGTTAAATATAAATCTCAAACTGACATAACCTAATGTCAACACTGATAAATGTGCTCTAAATTCAAATGAACGAATGCTTCATATAAAGCGGAGAATTTCTTCGTTAGGGTACAAGGAATACGTAATTAAAGAAGATTAAATAATTGAGAAAAGTGAATTTAATATTAATTTGTTTCAAGCCGCAAAATGNAGGAATACGTAATTAAAGAAGATTAAATAATTGAGAAAAGTGAATTTAATATTAATTTGTTTCAAGCCGCAAAATGTTCTAATATTTATTTTCTCTTTTCACATACACTGAGGAGACAAAAGTCATGGGATACCTCCTAATATCGTGTCGGACCTCCTTTTGCCTGGCTAAGTGCAGCAACTCGACGTGGCATGGACTCAACAAGTCGTTGGAAGTTCCCGGCAGAAATATTGAGTCATGCTGCCTCTATAGACGTCCATAATTGCGAAAGTGTTGCCAGTGCAGGAGCTTGTGCACGAACTGACTCGATTATGTCCCATAAATATTCGATGGGATTCATGTCGGGCGATCTTGGTGTCCAAATCATTCGCTGGAATTGTCCAGAATGTTCCTTCAAACCAATCGCGAACAGTTGTGGCCCGGTGACATGGTACATTGTCATCCATAAAAATTAAATCGTTGTTTGGGTACATGAAGTCCATGAATAGCTGCAAGTGGTCTCCAAATAGCTGGACTTAACCCTTTCCAGTCAATGATCGGTTCAGTTGGACCAGAGGACCCAGTCCATTCCATGAAAAACAGCCCACACATTATGGAGCCACCACCAGCTTGCACAGTTCCTTGTTGACAACTTGGGCCCATGGGTTCGTGGGGTCTGCGCAACACTCGAACCCTACCATCAGCTGTTACCAACTGAAATCGGGACTCATCTGACCAATCCACGGGTTTCCAGTCGTCTAGGGCCCAACCGATATGGTAACGAGCCCAGGAGAGGCGCTGCAGGCGATGTCGTGCTCTTAGTAAAGACACTCGAGTCGGTCTTCTGATGCCATAGCCCAGTACAGCCAAAGTTCGCCACACTGTCTTAACAGACACGTCCGCGGTACGCCCTACGTGGATTCCTGCGGTTATTTCACGCAGTGTTGTTTGTCTGTTAACACTGACCATTCTGCGCACACATCGTTGGTCTCGGTCATTTAGTGCTGGCGGTCGGCTACTGCGTTGTCCATGGTGGGAGGTTATGCCTGACATTAGGTATTCTCGGCACACTCTTGACACTGTGGATCTCGGAATGTTGAATTCCCTAACAATTTCCGAAATGGAATGTCCCATGCGTCTAGCTTCAACTACCATTCCGCGTTCAAAGTCTGTTAATTCTCGTCGTGCCGCCATAATCACGCCAGGAACCTTTTCACGCGAATCACTTGACTACAAATGAAAGCCCAACCAATGCACTGCCCATTTAAACATTTTGTACGCGATACTACTTTCATCTGTATATTTGCATATTGCTATCCCATGACTTTTGTCACCTCTTTGTAGTGCAGACCCTTACTTAAAACTCTAAGGGCACGACCTAAAAGATAACTTAAAAAGAAAAAAACTGGATTATACTATTAATTTTTACCTAAGCACTCTAAATCAATTAGCAATGTTACCACATAGTACTTAAGAATAGAAAAGTGAACTGCCACTTTTTCGTCGAACTCCAAACGCAAACGCCAGCAAAATGGCGTCACTGGCCATTTTGAATAAAATTCTTTACAATTTATTAAACATATAATTAAATGGTGTATATAAAGTCCGTTTGTCGTACGGTACATCGGAATTATTACTATTTTTAATCCGGAAATTTCGATAGTTGACTATAACGGTCATTGAGCCTGAAAACTATTTATAGCACACAACTTCTCTGACGTTATAGTCAAAGGACGGCAGAGCGATCTGCTTGGTAAATAAAAGCTAAACCACATTAGTTCTGAATCCTGAAGTAAAACAACAGTTATAATTAAAATCCCGAAGTTAAATTAACTATGTATATAGGAAACCTATATACATGTCTGGCTATTAGAGTGGAGTGAATTGGAATGGAGAGATTTGGGTGGCTCTTAACAGCGAGATTTTGAGAGGCCATGAGGGTGAAGCAAGATGAGTAAGTAGCAGGGTGGGAGAAAGGGGAGATTCCCGAGAAAACCCGTTGACCAGCGGCATCGTCCGGCACTGTTCTCATGTGCGAAAATTGGGGAGTGATCCCGCTGGGAATCAAACCCGGTTTGGCTTGGTGGGAAGCGAGTAGTCTGACCACTGCACCACCGTGACCCCGCTGCCTATTAGATACGCCACACAATGAAGGAAGTGGGCTACTACAACCAGATTAAATTGACAGAATACTCATCATACGAAGGTGACATGAATACTCTTGCAGTTCGGTTTGACGTACAGAACATGGGTAACTCAGAACTGCGACACCTGCTACACGACGCGGCATTTAGGAGGAGAGACTTCCGGATGTCCGTCTGGGGTATCTCCGTCCATGCAGCTGCGATGCGTTCCCAAAGTTTATCCGCTGTAGGCGCGGATGTTCTGCGACAGGCCAGTCATCGTCCGACCATGGACCACACGTTTTCGATGGGCGAGAGATCTGGTGAACGCGCAAGCCAAGGAAACAACGTGGCTTGGTGGCCATTCTGGAACCATAGGACAATGTGAGTCACATGCGGCAGCGCATTGTCCTGTTACTACAGGTTTTAAGGCTGACCCTGAAGATAGGGGAGACGAACGCGCTCCAACACCTCCGCGATGAAGTATTTGCTGGTCAGCGTACCAGCTATGCGGACTAGGTGCGAGCGAAACTGGAATATCATGGCACTCAATACCATAACTCAAGGTGCTGGGCTGGTATGACGGTGCATAATGCAGGACTAAGCCAGGCGTTCGTCACGGTGCCGCCAGACACAGATGCGACTGTCGTGGTGTGCGAACAGAAGCGAGATTCGTCGGAGAAGACGATGGCATGCCATTCGTCCATCCACGTCAGACTTTCCACGCACCATTGCAGCTGCAGGCGCCTGTCGTGAATAGTCAGTGGCAGACGCAGTAATGTGCGCCTGGACATGTGCGCCTTGATACCTGAACACCGAACAAATTCAGTGCTAAAAATAAAATACCTGTGATAGCGCTACAAGAAACGTAAAGTACGGAGTGTACTAAGTTTTCATAAAACTCGAGATTTATGTAAATCTGTAAAGAAAGTTACGAACAATAATTTTGTCTAAGCGGGTTTTGTTAGGTCCTCGGTACTAGAAATAAGACGACCCAAACTTACAACGCATCACTAATATTTAGCTAAAGACTGGTCTATAGGATGGGTAAACGCGAGTACGCAATTGAAAAGTTACAGAAACGAAATCGTCAGAAAACATAATCACTTTATTAGTGTAAAAATGAATTCAAGTAAATTCAAATAAGGACACAATTTGCTGAATCCGTGTAGTGTTTTTGGCCTTTCCTTTCTTCCCTCAAGATGTTGTTTTTGTACAGAGTCACCAATTTTTATTCTCCAATGTCATTTTTATATAGAGCCCATCGTTCCTTTTATTTTTGAGGCTGTCAATTTTATTTGATATTTTATAGTGTGCCAGGGGTAAAGGGGAAAAAAAAAAGAATTGCGGATAGCGTAAAGTTTGGTTCACATTTACACTAGAGTGGTAGAGCGGGCAGAATCTATGNAAAAAAAAAAGAATTGCGGATAGCGTAAAGTTTGGTTCACATTTACACTAGAGTGGTAGAGCGGGCAGAATCTATGGCTGTTCACATGTAAAGGCTGTTCACGGTAGACTGGGCAATTTCGAAAGCCCTGCTTAGTATTTATTTGTATGCAATTCATATATTCTTCCATATATGTAAAATTAATATTGCAGTGGGCCTCATCACTTTATGTAAAATTATGAGAAAATTGAATATTTAAATATATTTGCAATTTCTTACACTTATATGCATTAAAAAAACAGAAGGTATTACTTCAGTAATCACAAATGTTTACATAACTAATATGATTCGACGTTAAAACACGAAACTACTTTCCCTCGGTCGTTACCAGCTTAACTGGGTGCATGCCTGCCAGTGTGCCCGTTACAATATATGCAGGTAAGGGAAGTGACATTTTTCAAAGGTTAATTTCAAAAGTGCTAACTTTACCACGAACAGCCAATAAGCAGGTTTTTTGTATTAGCGTTTTGGTGTTTGGTTAGTAACTCCATTTAACTCCCAGCTTATTTGTTCGTTATTTTTATATCAAATGCCTGAAGTAAATGGTGGATAACAAACTCGACGCTGCTAATGTTTTTACTCTGGTAATTTCGATGTGATTCGAATATTTGATGAATAATTTTTAAGTGTCTATGTTTGTTTTAATTTTATAACTATTGTAATTTTTAGTGTTACCTGTATGTTTAATTCCAAACTACAGTTATTTAAGAAATATGCTGAGTAAAATTAACATTAGCAGTCATATATTTCTTTATAAAAATATATGTATTTATAATCATTGTAGACTATTCCATCAATGCACGTTGTCAATCCGTGAAGTTGTTAGTATGAAACATGGGGAACAATATATATCTGGGAAATATCGGCGAAGTCTGCTCTTTCGCGCAAGCTGAAATTCCTGCGCGAGTTCCAATTTTCAGCGTGGCTCGTGCGGAAAACGAGGACGGTTTCTGATTGGCTGTTACAGATTTTCGCTCTGTCCGTTCGACGTGAGAGGTGTACGTGTGACCCTGGTGTAAGTATCTCGGCTCGCCTCGAGATGGCACCACGGCTCAAGGAAAGCAATTTGAGAACTACCTTGTAAATGACCAAGAAACCNTCTCGGCTCGCCTCGAGATGGCACCACGGCTCAAGGAAAGCAATTTGAGAACTACCTTGTAAATGACCAAGAAACCATCTTCAAAAACGCGGTAAAAAAAGGTTCAGTTCCTTTGTTCCCTATAGGGAATAATAGGCTGTTCACGGTTAATTGAGAACCTTTAAAAACCCTGCTTATGATGTACTTCGCTGCTTTATCTGTATCCTTCCACCAGGTGTAAATTTAACACTTTATTCATGCGCCATATATAAGCACACAGTGTAATGATTAGGAATATAAATTTATTTTTGCATGCCAATACGTTTTATAATGCTAGAAAACCAAAAACTAAGTTCAATAGCCATAAATTAAACAATATACTCTTGCAATACAGTGTTGACTCGCTGGCACTTTAATTGGGAGCCTGAATGCCAGCGAATACTGTAGCATACGTGTAGTTATGGGAAGTGATTTTTTTTCAAAAGTTGATTTTAAAAGTGCTCACTTTGCCGTGAGCAGCTGAGCCTTTATACGTGCCGGCGGATTGCACATGCTTCTGTTCCCTCAACCAGGCTGAAATGTTGAAGTGATGGTGTCGATCATCAGTTCATCCGCTACAAGCGTGACTGCCCATCGCAATGTTGTAGCCTCGTGTGGGATCGTAATCTCATGCACCGGTGGCCGATGATTTCTGCTTGTACGAGTACTTGCTCAGTTTGGCGGCGTCATTAATATTTTTAAGTCTTCCTTGGCTGTTTCCTAACTATGCACGCAACCATAAATTGCAAAACAGAAAAATATATTTTTTTTTAAAGTGCCGAGTTTAGCTTTAGCGCCAGTAAAGAAAAAATAATAATTCGTGACTGCTCCATGCACAGTCAAAATAATTAATTAATTCTGCTGCTGCTGCTAAAACAATCCAGCCTCCACACTGACAATGTTTTTGCGAAGCCTACTAACTACACCTAACTTTCTCATCACTATTCTTACAATATGGGCTATGCTAAATGTTAATATTAAATATATCACTAAGGCAGTTGTATTGAGGAAAGTAATTTCAAACTTATTTTATGTCAGCGAGGGGTCTTCATTATTACCAGAACACAGTAATGAATACCAACTAGACTACGGCGAATACTATCTGCATATACAACTGCTATGAAACTTCAGAAAAATTAAATAGCGGAGTGTACAGGAGTGAAAACCTAAAGTTATTAAGTGTAACAAGTAAAATATGACACTTACACTTTAACTCAGGTTCAACAAGAGCACATTTAACGACAGTGTTTCATTACGAATCAGTGACTTAATTTATTTCTTATACTTTAAACGGCTTGTTATAATAATATTGCAGATTATTTTTAATGAAATAGTTACAGCTGAAATGGTAAGTTACCAATTATTTATTTAATATCGTACGAAGTTTCGATTAAATTTAGGCGGATACAGATTCTGTAGCATAGTTGCTTAAGACGCCAGCTTATAGTGGTAGAGATGCTGGGTTCGAAAGATGGGCAAGTGTTGAGTGTGTAAAATATTTTCAGAAAAAATCTTGGATAAATTTTTGAGATACCCCACCTCAATTAGTCTTTTGGTTTTAAGCGAGTTGCACTGAAGGAAATACTGAACAATTTTCTATATACAACATTTATCCCTAAAAACTTTGTGGAAAACAGTAAAGTTGAGAAATATTAAATTTCTTAAACACACTCACTTGCGAAAACTGAAGGATAGCATTGAAAAGCGAAGTAATGGTNGTTGAGAAATATTAAATTTCTTAAACACACTCACTTGCGAAAACTGAAGGATAGCATTGAAAAGCGAAGTAATGGTCTACGCCGTTTGTACTGGCATCGTGGCAGTACTTTATTATGTCACTGAGATATCCACGCAAATAATGTCTACTTTAAACTGCAGTACAGTGCCATGAACACAATCTGTGGGAGGTGCAGTAATGCAGTAGGCAGAGCATTAAAAAAAATAGGTAATGTTCTTGACGAGCAGTTAGTGTGCATTCGATTAGAGTGACTTAAAGANGTTGAGAAATATTAAATTTCTTAAACACACTCACTTGCGAAAACTGAAGGATAGCATTGAAAAGCGAAGTAATGGACTACGCCGTTTGTACTGGCATCGTGGCAGTACTTTCTTATGTCACTGAGATATCCACGCAAATAATGTCTACTTTAAACTGCAGTACAGTGCCATGAACACAATCTGTGGGAGGTGCAGTAATGCAATAGGCAGAGCATTAAAAAAAATAGGTAATGTTCTTGACGAGCAGTTAGTGTGCATTCGATTAGAGTGACTTAAAGAAATCATATCGATGTAATTTGTGATATGCGAGGAGGAAGATTTATCTGACGTCTAGAGGCAGGTCACCCTGAAATTATGATTTCCAAACCTCTGCATACTCCATACAGTGGAGGTTCTGACAAGGTGGATGGAAGAGTCATACGATTTTTCAGCAATGCACGTCCAAGGACTACAAGGAGTACAACGGCAAGCAAAGATAGATTTTTGGCCATTACTGCAAGACCACGCACTAGAAGCACAGCATGAAACACGAGAGCTGTCATAGGGAAGAGTTTTCGTATGTGTTTTATAATAGTATATCGACGCTTGTTTCAAGTTTGACTGTACGTCAGTAAACCTGTCCGATGCATCCCATTGACAGCTGCTCACAAAACGTGCGACAAGAACGTGGCAGTAGACACAGCCCAGCTTACATAATTGAAAATAACCACCGAGATAGCGTCAACATTGTACGGAGCGTCATCATATCGGGCTCACTTACATTCCTTGAGCTTGATTATAGCTCTCTGTTACAGGCCAGGCAGGCAGAAATGTTATCCTCTATCAGTACGTCAGGATGTGCACGTCTGCAATTGCTACACGTTTCATATTTGTGGGTGACACAAACGTACACATTGGACAGATTTGGTGAATGAATGCCTGTTTGGTTTAGCATTATTGGGAGGCACTCGGACATACTATTGCGGATATGCAGTACCTACATGAACCGGCTTGGAGTTTCTGATGAATCTGCTGCATGAATGGGACTCCGTGCCTCAATAAATTGCTCGACAGTCTTGTTCTCGGAATGACAATCCTTTGAACTGCGTATGTCGCTGCCTCGGGTAACCACAAGCTATACTCAAATTTTGCTACCATATTCTACGTCGGCGGTGAAACATAGGTCGCGTCGGATTGTAATATAATGTACGAGGGTAAGTAAAATTAAAAAGATTTAAATGCTATAAAAAATTCAAAATAACTTCAAATGCTCTGTTAGATGGTACGAGAAAGGGACATTGTGTGGAGCATAACCAACAGACGGTACAGGGAATCTGGCATGTCATGCGAGGGTGCAGCAGCAGTGTCGAAATGTCGACTTCGCTGTCAACATACGCCAAAGAGGATCAGAGGTCCTAATTTTTTTTTTCCTTTGAGGACAGGCAATTAATGTATAACACCCATCGAAGTTCATCACAGAATAAAGTGTATTATGATGACTTACATATGTTTCACGTCCGACAAAAAGGTGCAGTTTGCGATGCATTAATGGACGACGCCAAAATAATTTTTTCTCAAGGTATCCATGCGTACAGGCTATAAGCACTGGAACACTTGTATTTCATTGCAGAGGGCCTGTTTGGTAATGTAATATCATTTGATGCCTTCCTAGTTCAGTCGATTGTATGATAAAACATATTTAATGTTTTAATTTGATTCACCTTCATATTACTATCATACTTCAGAGTGCAGTGTATGCAAAAATATGTTATGAATGTCTCACGATGTTCTGTTGAAATAAGCCACTGGAGTGTGTCAGTTTGTTATTTGACAAGCGGCTGGACATGGGCTAACTTACGTTGACCTTGACCCTAGGTTTACAGAATGCTCCGAAATATGTGTGAGATTACCCCAAATAACTAATGCAGTCCAACATCATAGAAATGCTCTCAGCAATACTCGCATATAAATTCCCGAACGAAAAATTTCTCGGTCCACCATGACCTGCAATTGAAACGGGAAGCTTAGGAGTGTTAAGGGAGGCAAGTGATTTTCAGGATGGATGATTCTCGTGTTTTATAAACATGAATGTTAGAAACTTAAATTTATAGCTATATTATTAAAAACTGTGCTCTCAAAATATAAGAAAACAGTTCGTAATAACATCATGTTCGAAGCCACTGGAAGCTAGGAGATGTCACTGTTTAGAATACAACTTGTGTATTAGTTATTTTAAGAAAATAATACTTACATGCATTAGTAACTGCAGCGCAACTAAATTACTTTAAGTGGAAAAGTGTTTAAGATAATGCAAACAACAGAGTTAAATTCCACTGTGCATCATGGTTGATGAACTTTGTAGTTACCCGCAAGCAAGAGATTTATTTTGTGTAGCTTCTAAACATGTTCTCGTGGTTTTAGTTCCATAACTATGGTATTCGTGCATGGGATACCAAAATTCTTATTCTTGTTAACAATGCTGGGTCTTTGCGACATATTGATATCAATATATGCTGCTATAATGCGATGACGGGATACATCCCAGGGTTTCCCCAGAATTACTCTAGATTTGGTGGTTCTTGAACACTATATACACCCAGTGCCCTGATAATTATGATGCGCTGTCATCATTATTGTTTAACGAACCAGACCGTACGTATTGACATTAAAATTGTTGATAGCGATAACAAAAGTATACAAAGTAATTTTTCTCAGAAATGATTTAATTATATTAATATTTTAAGATTAATTTTTTTTTCTGTTTGTGTACAGAATGTCAGGTGATTCGCGGATACGGACTGCACCACACGAATTTGTAAACAAATCTAAGTAATAATACTCTTTGGTAATAATGCATTAGATCCTTCGTTTACGAGAAAAAATACTTGAAACGTCCAAAAACCATTGTAGCAAACATGTGGTATTATATTTAGATAAAGGTGAGGTAATGTGGCAATGCTGCAACTAATGCGTCGGTCGTAAGGCATATGGTAAGCGAACGAGCTGAGCTCAGTAGTGCCAAAGGGGCCATGAAGTTCACATGCAGTGGGTACTGGGACATGGCAATGGGTGTATCCGGTGGCCAAGCTCCGTGCATGCTGCATGCATGCAAAGTGCAGAAAAGTGCATTGATAAGGGTAGAGAAAACTTTGAACACCTGTAATGACATTTTGAAGTTTTGTATGCTGATGCTGTATGCTGTGCTTAACGTGAATTAAAGTCATTTTATCTACTTTAATGCAGTTTTTCACGTAAACTAAAAGCCTTAATAATTTTTTACCAAATAATGTTTTTTACTTAATTTTGATTACAGATTTGTGTGATGCAGTCCGTATCCGCGAATCACCTGACAACCTGTATATTTGGGCGAATCCTTAAATTTTTGAAATTTTTGGACACGTCTATTGAGTTAAAATGGTGAAAAAGTATGTTTGATCACTAGTCTAAGATATTTAAATCTGCTACCATATTATCTCTAATGTGGAAAAACAATATAGGTATGCCGGAAGCACAAGTATTTAATGTTAAGGTAAGATGAGTAACTCCTTAACATTAATAAAACTATACCGAAATGCTTGTTTCAGGCTGTTATGATTTGTATCAAAACTGTAACAACTAGCGCCACCTATTGTTATCTCTATGTCATCGTATTGTTTTCTCTATGTCATTGGTAATAAAGCTATGGTCGTTCTGTCGCCATTGAATCGCGATACGCAGTGTTTCATTTCGCTAATCATTACTGGTTATGGGCCCAGTAAACAATTGAATAATAATCTCGCGATAGTTTGTACGGTATGATAAGCACTGAGTATNATAAGTACTGAGTATAATTATATTCGCTGAAGGAGACTATTAATTGTGCGTATCGTGTGTGTGTGACCGCGTAATGGCTTCGAACTATGTGATAAGCGTCCCTAAGTTGAAAGGACGCGAGAATTATAGTGAATGGTGTTTTGTGGCAGAAAATTTCCTGGTCTTGGAGGGCATGCTAGGATGCATCAAGCAGGAGCCGAATCAACCAGCAATAGGAGCCATGGATGATGCTAAAACCAGAGCAAAATTGATCTTGACCATTGATCCCTCGATATACGTTCATATAAAAAAACGTTATTTCTACAAAGGAGCTATGGACGAAACTAAAGCAGTTATTCGACGATTCGGGGTTTACCAGAACAATAAGTCTGTTGAGAAATTTAATTTCTATTCGGCTTGAAAATTGTATCTCAATGATTGCCTATGTAACTCAAATAGTTGAAAATGGACAAAAATTAGCTGGAACTGGTTTTAACATAAATGACGAATTGATCGGGTCATTATTGTTGGCGGGATTGCCTGAAAAGTTTTCGCCAATGATTATGGTCATTGAACATTCTGGAATTTGCATAACAACGGACGCCATTAAAACGAAATTATTGGACATGGAGGAAACTGAAACGAATGAAACTAGTGGTGCATTTGCTAGTTTTCGTAAATACCAACATAAGAAAAAAGAAAAGTCTGTGGTTAAAGACCATAAACAAGATGGCTCACAAACGTCAAAGCCATCAACCATCAAATGTTTTAGATGTAAACAGACTGGCCATTTCCGAAACAAATGTCCCAATAAAGAGAAATATAATACGCACAGTGAACAAAAGCAAAAAAAACGCCTTCAGTGCTGTATTTTTAAATGGCAGTTTTAGCAAAAACGATTGGTATGTCGACTCGGGGGCAAGTGTGCACATAACAATGAATAAAAATTGGATTACAAAGGTTTCATACGAATAGAGCACTAAAGAAATAATTGTAGCTAACAATAGTAAGGTGCCTGTTGAGTGTTCCGGTGATGTGCAGATTAAAACTTTAACAGAAGATAGCAAGTTTGATGTGACAATCAAAGATGTGTTGTGTGTTCCAAGTATCACAACAAATCTCTTATCTGTGAGTCAATTAATCTGCAATGGCAATGGAGTGTCCTTCACGAGTGACAGTTGTATCATTTATAATAGAAAAGGCGAAAAAGTTGCTACAGCCTCATTAGTAAATGGAGTATACAAACTAAACATGCCCATGTGTTTGTCAGCTGCTGTGATGGAATCCGGCGAAACCTGGCATAGGAGACTGGGACATATTAATAGCAACTATCTTAACAAGATGCAGGATGCTGTGGAAGGATTGCAATTGGATAAGAATACAGATATAAGCAAGATGTCTTGTGTCACATGTTGTGAGGGGAAGCAAAGTCGCTTGCCGTTCTCTCATGAGGGTGACAGAAGTACTGAATTATTGAATACAGTACATACAGATCTTTGTGGACCTACGGAGAATGCTTCTCTAGGAGGGTCAAGGTATTTTCTTATTTTTTCGATGATTACAGCAGAATGACACATATTAATTTTTTGAAAAATAAGAGTGAAACTTTTGAATGCTTTAAACAATACAAAGCTAAAGTTGAAAATGTTCTGGGAAAAAAGATAAAGATTTTACGGAGTGATAACGGACGTGAATTCTGTAATAAAGAATTGGATGATTACCTGAAAAAAATGGGAATAATACATCAAAAAACAAATCCTTACACGCCTGAACAAAATGGTTTATGCGAACGCATGAATAGAACTTTAATAGAAAAAGCGAGATGCCTTTTGTTTGAAGCTGATCTACCGAAGAAATTTTGGGCAGAAGCAAGTAATACTGCTGTTTATTTGCAAAATAGAACGGTAGCAGCTGGATTAAATAATAAAACTCCGTACGAGTTATGGACTAACAGCAAGCCTAATATTAGTCATTTGAAGATATTTGGTAGTACTGTCATGGTGCATGTCCCCAAAGTTAAACGTGCGAAGTGGGACAAGAAGTCTGAGAAGTGCATCTTAGTAGGTTATTCAGAGGAAGTAAAGGGGTACAGAGTTTACAACCCTAAAACTCAGATAGTGTCAACCAGCAGAGACGTCATTATTATGGAAAAAAATTTGAATACAGAGAACCTGACTGTAGTTAAAGAGAAGGAGAATGTTGATACCGATATTGGCGAAGTAAATGCAGATTCAGTGGGGGACAACAATCAATCTGATGACTCGTATACTAGTACTTCAGGATTTAATAATGATGAAACCTATGTGCAGGGTGATACTGCAGACTCGGACAGTTCCACTGAAGTTGATGAAACGATACAATCACGCGCGTTGCCTACTAGACAAAGACAAAAACCAGATAGATATGGTTTCTCAAATATGTGTACAGAAAGTGACAGATTACATATTGATGAGTTGTCGGTGGAAGATGCACTACAGGGTCCAGATAAGGAGTGTTGGTCGCAAGCTATACAAGAGGAGCTGCAGTGTTTTGAGGATAACAATGCTTGGGAGCTTGTGGAACCTGAAGACGGTAAAACAGTGGTAAAGTGCAAGTGGGTATTGAAGAAAAAGTGTGACAGTGAAAACCAGATTCGTTACCGTGCTAGATTAGTAGCCAAAGGCTATAGTCAAAAGTATGGTGTGGACTATGAAGAAACCTTTTCCCCTGTTGTGAGGCACACCACATTGCGTTTGTTATTTGCAATTTCTGTACAGTTAAATCTTGATATAATACATTTAGATGTGAAAACAGCCTTTCTGAATGGAGAATTGAATGAGACTATATATATGCAAAAACCAGACGGTTTTGTTTGCTCAGAGAATGATAAAAACAAAGTCCTTAAGTTGAAAAAGGCTATATATGGCCTCAAACAATCCTCCAGAGCATGGCATGAGAAAGTTGACAATTGTTTGATTCTAAATGGTTATAAGAAATCTAAACTGGAACCATGCTTATATAGCAAAGTTGTAAATGGTTGTAAGACAATGGTCACTCTTTATGTCGATGATTTCTTTGTTTTTTCGAACGATAAAAAAGAAATGTTACAGTTAAAAGAAATATTGAATTGTCAGTTTAAAATAAAAGATTTGGGACAAGTAAAGCGTTGTCTAGGTATGGATGTTAAAATTGATAAGAGTAATAATGTAATTACTTTAAGCCAAGAAAATTATATCGATCAACTTTTGCACAAGTTTGATATGGTTGATTGTAAAACTGTTAAGACTCCTATGGAGGCTAAATTGAATGTTACTAAATGTGAAAATGCTCAAAACCAGAATCCATATCAACAACTTATAGGTAGTTTGATGTATCTGGCAGTCCTTACAAGACCGGATATTGCTTATGCAGTAGGATATTTGAGTCAGTTCAATAATTGTCATGGTGAAGAGCATTGGTCATATGCAAAGAGGATACTTAAAACATACAAGAACATTTGGTTTAAAATATAGTAAGAATAAAGATTGTGATGTTAAAGGTTTTGTTGATGCCGACTGGGCTAATGATACTACGGACAGAAAGTCATATGTTATTGTTTTATGTTATCAGCTTGTGTCATCTCTTGGGAATGTAAAAAACAGAAGTCAATAGCATTATCTAGCACAGAAGCTGAATATATAGCAATTTCAGAAGGTTGTAAAGAGGGAATATATATTAGAAACTTGTAATATGAGATTACAGAGAAAATGTGTACAATCACTATATGTAATAATAATCAGAGTGCACAGAAGTTGTCGGCAAATCCTATTTTTCACAATAAAACCAAGCACATTGATGTCAGATACCACTTTTGCAGAAACATGATATCAGATAAAATTGTGGATATTCAATATTTGCCAACAGCTGATATGCCAGCGGATATGCTAACCAAGAGTTTAAATTCAGTAAAACATTATAGATTTATAAAACTTTTGGGAATTGAAAGTGTGTAATATTTTGATAAGTGGGGGTGTTATGATTTGTATCAAAACTGTAACAACTAGCGCCACCTATTGTTATCTCTATGTCATCGTATTGTTTTCTCTATGTCATTAGTAATAAAGCTATGGTCGTTCTGTTGCCATTGAATCGCGATACGCAGTGTTTCATTTCGCTAATCATTACACAGGCATTGTTTCAAAGCCTAGCGAATACTTTTTTAAAAATATTCTTTCGTACATTGTTTTTTGCAAGTTATAATTTGCTCTAGTATTCCGTGTTATTTTTAAAATTCACTAAGTACCCTTTAAAAGGTTTACGTTTGTGTACTTATATCAAGTTTACATTCAAATGGCATTGTGTTGTCTGCGGTACGAATTGTTTTGCATTTTTTCAGCAGTTACTTTCCTAATTTCAGTTAACGCTCATTTCGTATTATCGCTGACAGCTGGATTTTTTTAAAAATTAAAAGTTTATTCCGTACGTACACATTTAAACGGCAAGCTTATAAAGGAGTCATAAACTACAATCTTCTTTACGAGAATACAATGCGTCAACGAAAACTACTTTATAAAAGGCGACTGAAGTCGACATAAAAGATGGGAGTGAACGAAGAAAACTTCGTACATCATCGGAAACGTCCGTTTCAATTCCAAATCGCTGCGATCTTCAACGAGGATTTGTCAGTAATTAAATCTCATTCTTGGCGAGCCACAGTTCATGTTGCGTTAACTACCCTCTCCCCTTTCCGGAAAACACATTTCCTACGGAAGCTGATGTTTAGTGGTACGTGGAATGTTTAACCACGCTGCGCATAACACCACCATGATTGAATGTCGGTCGCCGAGGCTTTCTCAGCCTGCTCTTCGCACTAGCGTCCGCGGCTGTTAACCAATGACAGCACCCAAGCTGCAAGAAATATTATTGTCCCATTTTACTGTATTATGGGGCACTATATCTGTTATAGATGTGCGCGATTACGTCCGCGCACATAATTTGGTTTGTTGCATCCTAAGTTGCAACTCTCTCTCTCTCTCTGTTTCTCTCTATTTCTCTCTCTCTCACTCTTCCTGTTTCTCACTCACATTCTTTTTGATTCTCTCTCACACTCTTTCTGTTTCTTCTCTTACTTTCGTTTAAATTTTTCTATTTCTTTATCTCTTTCCCTCCGTTTTTTTCTCTCTCGACGAAATCTAGGCAATAACCATGCACACATAATCACCCCTGGCATAAGGGAGAGCGAGAACACAAATAAAGTTTTAATCTTGATTTATACACAACTAAGAAAACCTAAACTCTTGTAAAAAATTATTTTAGAGAAAGTATATTTTAGTTATTTCCTGAAAACTATTTTTAAATAGTTTTAGGTTACACGAAATAAGTATAATAATGTATTAATACGCATATATAAACATATGTAATCCACATTATTGTAGCATTTGTTTTAAGGTACTATGAAAAGGAATACTAGTCAAATGGTAGAAAGTGGACAAAGAGTTATACAATTTGTGTCCATCATTAAATTTTTTCAGTGCAACATTTGCAAAGTTAATGACGCCATTAAAAAAAACACAAGGTAATGCAGTGTCTGAAAATCAAGTGAAGCTAGAAATGAGAAACTCGGGCAACGCTTTAAGAGCTGTGCTCTTCAGTGCCGATGAACTGAAGTGAGGTAGAGATGGAGCAGTATAATGGGGGCGACGTGAGATAGAGACGGAGTAGCAATGGAATTATATGGCAAACGGGATAACCACTAGAAAATCAACCAACCAGCGACGTTTAAAAAGTGTGAAAATCCAGGCTTAGACCCGCCGTGAATCGAACCCGGTTCGCCGCATAGCGAGGCAAGTGAACAGACCACTAAGCCTCTGCGGCCTCGAAAAAAAATCCAAGTTGGTAATAATGGGGCGCTCGAATTCATGGACTTTTCCAAAATTATGAGCTAATATATATATATGGGGTAATTATTTATCCATATATAATTGGACACAGTAAACTGAATTCAACCAAACATTTTGCGCAGATAGTACTTAATGAGCGCATGAATTTTGAAGTTTTAAATTCTTTATTTGCAATTGTGGTAGATATGTGGTGAATAATGCAATCACAAGCAGGGGGGGGGGGCGAAGTTTATATTTTAGCATCTGCTTAATATAATACCATTAGGATTAGAAAAAGTTATATATTGTAAATTGAATGAATGTAATTTTCTAAAATGGACACATTCCAAAATTATTGCGGTGGACGTCATATTACAAAGAATTAAAATAAAGAGTATCACGTATTTTCGTAATAGGTAGCACATGTCATTGAAAGAATAGCTTGCTTATTTTCATAAACCCGGAAACAAAAGCAGTTTAAGACATGGGCCATGCAGTAGTGTGGTATTGCACCACCAAGACTACAATACAAGGCGTTACAAACTCTAAGTGACGTCACTGGTGGTGGGCAATTCAGTCGCTACACCACATTGTTTTAAGACGCTGCCACTGGTCGGCGGGTTTTCTCGGGGATCTCCCGTTTCTCCGCCCCTTCATTTCGACTACGCTCCATATTCACCTCACCCTCATCGACTCTCAGGACCTCGCTGTTACGAGCCGCCCAAATCTCTTCACCCACTCACTACATTGTTTTGAAATGTGTAGCAGTGCAGAGAATGAAGATGAGCAGTGCGGAATACAAAATTCAAAATTTTCGCTGCCTTCATTAAACACCGTTCATAAATAAACTGATATGCCAAAATTCATGGGATAGCAGTACGTAAAGGCAATAGTCGGTGGTGCCACTGTACTGTTACGTCTTGGAAGTGCAGACCTGTTGTGCTCCGACATCGCGTGAGTGAGCGTGTGCTGGTCACAGCATGGCATTGCAGCCGTTCATGGTTCTCACGCACACCCAAAACGATGGGATATTTCCGCGGGATAATACATTGTGTCATGGGCCCATGTTGTCTAGAATTGGTTCCGAGGAGGATTATGGAGAGTTTCAACGACAGCCGTTGCTACCTCGTTATTTATGGGACGTGGACGGAAGCTCCATTCGCACCCAATATCCTGCCCCTACAAATAGCAGGGAGCTGTAGATAACTATCCGGCTATTGCGGTGTTAAATTATCAAAATTTTGGGGAAACCTACCCTATCAGTAAATGAAATTTGGTCTGTGAACTGCGGATCAGACAGTTTTTGAAGCCACCGGCGAAACTGTAATTGGGAATGGTGTTCTTGCGACCTAAATGCTTGAGAACGTTGGGTACATAATGGATCAATCAGTTGATCGTGTTGAATTGATCAAGACAAAAGTGCTCGAAACATTTAGCTTCGGCTATTTGTCTATACGTGTCAGGATTTTCTTTCATGTTTCTTAACACCCACTCCGCTATATGCAGCATCCGAACGGACCGCGGTCTACCGCGTACCGATATTAGTGGTGTAAATGATCCGTTATCAACAGTTCGCTGGAAAAACCAACTGAAGATGTTTGTGGATGGGTATACAGACTCCAGGATGTCGTTCGCCGTAGATGATCCATTCCTGTCGTTTGCTGTCATCAGCTTTGGTATAGCAGAAGATCATGTAATCTGTTTACTTTGTGGAATAATACGATTCCATTAGACTGTTTACACCACAAGGACTAATATGCTATACTGTATTGCAATTAATCACTACCCGCATGAATTAAAATCTCAGTAAAACTAACTTGTGTCTATTGACGCATGCACCGCTCATTTTTAACATTTTAATATGGTCACATTTGGTCTATTTGATATGTAGTTTTCCATTTTTGTTCATATATTTTATTTTCTGTCTTAAAATTTTTATTTAAATAAATAAAATGAAGTTTACAATGCTCTCTATGACATGTGCGATTATTATCGAGATGGTGTAAATTAATATCTACGATCTGCTAAGAACTTGAGCTTTTAGGGCGCGGTTACAATAATGGCTGAACTCGTTATTGTGAATATGTTACGGCAACCACACAAAGGCCCATTCAATTATATGGTTACCAAAGTTAATATGTCCGCACGGATACATCTCTGGAATTGAACTCAAGCGAAGGAAATCCTAACCTCAAAAACACGCTCTCGTAATTCTTTACACTCACTTCCCAAACGTATTCTTTTTTAATTTATAATACATCTTGCAGTGCTTTGAACGCAAAAGTACAAAGTACATCATTGTATGACCTGGCTTGTTATTCATTCAAACGAACGCAGAAAATCACGTTAATTCCAGCCATCTTTAAAATACTGTTTATTTAGTCCATAGCAGTCAGTCAGAACGCAACATAGGACAGTCATTCTGATGTACTTACACAACCAGTTAAGTTCGAACAATACATTATTGCGATTGGAACAACTTCCGAACCAATGTAACCGTGTACAGAGCTCACCATGATTGAAATGATGCAGATCCATGTTCCGTGCATTTGCAGCCTCAAAATTTTATTATGTTATCGCGGACCAGTCAAGCAAATTGCAGTGAAGCATCAATATCCAAGTCAGAGGGAGAATACAAAACACATTGCAATAATAGTTTGTAAAACACATAAATGAAGCGACAGCGGATCCCCCCCCCCTTTCCGGTGGAAACGTTTTCTGGACAATTGCGACACCAGGAAACTATATAACGCTTGGAAACAACTTTATAGGGTGTGAACCCACCCCGAGAAGAACAGCCCACAAGACGCAGCTTCAACTTGGCTAGACGCTCGTCGCTTTCCCGTCATAAAATTCAGTCTACGGCAAGGATAAGTACGGGTTAGGGGTTAGTCATATATTGCCGTAGAGTAAATCAACATTGCTTGGTCCTCCCTCGCCAACAGCTTATAGTATAACTACTACTTGGTATAACTAAATTTAATCCTAATTCAGTAAAAAAAAAAAAAAAAAAAAAAAAAAAAGGAATTTAGCAATATGTTTATTTATAGGCTGTTCACGTCAAAGTAAGCATTTTTAATATCAACCTTTGAAAAAATGCTACTGCCCATTAGTCGCATGTATACCACCATACACAGTGACATACAGCTCCTAGTTAAGTTGGCAGTGAATTAAGTAAAATACTTGGAAGTCATGAAATTGCACTACGAGTGAAATGTTACGATTTATGGTCGACCAAGTTGGTATTTTATAGCTTTATACACATTAAAGTACGAACTGGTTTATTAGTAACACATTTAGGTTCCTAACGGTTTCTCTATTTCACTCGAATGACTCATGCATAAAGTTATTAGGCATATGGAAATGTAAAGTTTACAAATGGCGGAATTATACAAACTGAGGACATAAATAGATTTTTAGAAGGGCTTTCAAAAGTTCTCAGTTCACTACGAACAGCCTATGTTTTCAGTTCGTGGCAGAGATGTTATTAGGGCGGGATGACGTGACTGCTTCGTGCACCAGTGAAGAAGCCAGCAAGACACACACACACACACACCCGGAGCGCAGGA
Organism: Clitarchus hookeri; assembly: GCA_002778355.1. Lineage (NCBI taxonomy): Eukaryota > Metazoa > Arthropoda > Insecta > Phasmatodea > Phasmatidae > Clitarchus > Clitarchus hookeri. The sequence continues at coordinate 75,708 of NQII01008188.1, forward strand.
GATCGCCGACTTGACGAACAGCGACCAGCGAGACTGCAAACAAGCATGGCAGATGCGCCGGTTCCTGCCGCAGTTCTTCCCGCGGGGAGGGGAGTCCGCGACGAGGAGAGTTTGGAGTGGCAGCGATCCACTCCAAACTCCGGCAGAGCTACTGCTAGAAAATTAATGCCTCGAGTCGAGGAGGGTCCGACAAGCGCTCGAGGAGCGGTATGACTGCCGGATGATCAGGAAAAAGGGGAGTGGAGGGGAGCGTTCTTTGCTTTACGAACTGGCGGCGATAATCAGAGAGTAAATTACGCAAACGGCATAACCTTCAGCAAAGAGGCGACTCATGTTTACATTACTAATGA
>NQII01008189.1:0-77606 GCA_002778355.1 Clitarchus hookeri
AATTGCACTAGAGTTTATTTCTTAGAACTACTTTTCGAAATTCACTGCCAACTTAACTAGGAGTGTGCGTCCAGAACCTTTCTGTGACGCACATGATTACACAAAAGTACTTACGGGCAGTGATTTTTTGAAATGTTGATTTCTAGCGTTCTNCCTTTCTGTGACGCACATGATTACACAAAAGTACTTACGGGCAGTGATTTTTTGAAATGTTGATTTCTAGCGTTCTCACTTTATTGTGAACCACCTTTAAACATGATAATAAAACTTGTATTTTCCATATGCAAGCTTCAATGGTTCTGAAGCCAAAACAATAGAAAAATTGGACACTTTTAAAAATAAGGCTATACAGGTTAAATTGGCTACTTCAAAAATCATTCTTTTTGATAACCGAACATCATCAACCAGTATTATTGTTTTAGATTAAATGATTCTATGAATAATCTTTTTCTACCAGGACCATAAGTAATAAAAAACAATAGTAGTGCAGAACTGCACATTAACCCACCGGGCCACACACACGCATGAATGTGGCGCAAAGACAGTCTAGTATTAATATTGAATGTTTTTACGCGAAACATCAGTCTCTGTGAGTTTTGTTTTAATTAGTGCAGTGGTTACGATAATCTTTTCAGTGACAGTGTTTCATATTCTTTATCATACTTTGTCATTATAGAACAGAAGCTTAGTGCGTTAAGGAGATTGGATGCAGGGGAATCTGCAAAAATCATATCATTAGAGCTCGGTGTTGGAAAAAGCACCGTCAGAGATTGGAAATAACTACGTGAATAAATGTGGTGTACAGCCCAAGCTTCATCAAGTGGAATCAAGAAAAAATTAAAAAATTAGGAAAATGAATTACGAGAAACTTTGTTTCTATGGTTTGTCAAAAAAAGAGAATAGTTTGCCAATTTCAGATTTAATTTTACAGGAAAAGGCTTTGCAATTTTATAAATATTTAGGAAATGGAGGGGAATTCAGTGCTAGTGAAAGCTGGCTTGAAAAATGGAAACTGCGGTATGGCGTTAGAAAATTGCTTATATGGTGAGAAATATTATTGGCCGACGAGTCAAGTTTGAAAGATTTTAAATTTGTCTTTCATACACTGTTTGAGAAGGAAGAATTAACAGATGAACAGTTATACAACTGTGACGAAACTGGGCCAAAATAAAAATAAAATATTTCCAACAAAAGAAGAAGAAAAGAAGAAGACTGTGCTCCAGGTCATAAAAAGAAAAATGAAAGGGTAACAATTTTTGTGTGTTGTAATGCTACAGGGATGCACAAGTTAAACTGATAATGATTGAAAAAATCAAAAAACCCCAAAGTGTTAAAAAAAATTAAAGACATCTTTACTATATCTTTGGTTTAAAAATCATAGCTATGCATGGATGAGTTCTGCAATTTTTAAATAACAGTTTTTTGATAAATTTGTGCCGTCTGTGGAGAAATATCTGGGGGGAAATAACTTGCCCAGGAAAGCATTNGGTAACAATTTTTGTGTGTTGTAATGCTACAGGGATGCACAAGTTAAACTGATAATGATTGAAAAAATCAAAAAAACCCAAAGTGTTAAAAAAAATTATAGACATCTTTACTATATCTTTGGTTTAAAAATCATAGCTATGCATGGATGAGTTCTGCAATTTTTGAATAACAGTTTTTTGATAAATTTGTGCCGTCTGTGGAGAAATATCTGGGGGAAATAACTTGCCCAGGAAAGCATTATTGGTTCTCGATAATGCTCGCACACATCCTATAGTAGAAGAATTGGTAAGTGGGGACGTTGTTTAGTTTTACCACCTAATGCAACTTCTATGTGTCAACCTATTGACCAGGGAGTCCTTGAAACACTCAAACGTAAATATCACCACAAAATGCTCACAGTGTTAATTGCCAGTGTTGATGGAGGGGATGTCATTAACAACAGTTTAAAGATGATTGATCTCTTGGAGGTTGTCACATTGATAAGTCAGGCGTGCAAAGAAATTCAACCAATATTTTAGTAAGGTCGTGGAGAAACCTTTTAGACCACAAAGCTTGTGACAAAGGTGATGGACAATTGGAAAAATATGGGGCTGTTCAAGCTCTAGAAAGTGAGAGTGACGCTAATGAGATCATTTGACTTCTACACAACATTCCTGGATGTGAAACTCAAACACAGATTAAGTATATTAATGGATTAAAAGTGATGAAATTCAAGAAATTACAGATAGTGAGATTGTTGGAATGGTGTCTAACAACGTGGACAGTTCTGAACCAGGCAAGGAGGACGAGGGTAAAAAGGAAAGGGTCATGACTCACATGGAAGCAGTCAAGGCCATTGAGACACTAATACAGTACTTGGAGAAGCAGGAGGAGGCAACAGCAACAGACGTTATGCTTTTTAGTTGGAGGAGAGACATTGTATCAAAGAAACGCTGGCAGCAAGTGAAACAAATAACGATACCTTCATTTTTGAAAAAGTGATGAGAGTAGAACAATGCTATTTTTAGGAGTTATTGGTTTACATATTTTTGTTAGTGTACTTGTAATTCAACCAATTGCATCTTTCTATACATAAAATACACTTTTTATTTGCATTGTTTTTAAAAAATATTGAGTGCAACATTATGAAAATTNGCATCTTTCTATACATAAAATACACTTTTTATTTGCATTGTTTTTAAAAAATATTGAGTGCAACATTATGAAAATTGGTTTTATTTAATTAAACCTTGTATTATGTCCTCACAAAAATTTAGCTATTGTGTTATTTTAAGAATCTCGGTAGTCTGGTTGTCCTGAAATTTGGCCTACCGGACGCTACATTAAGCGAGACTAGAGACGGTGTACTGTATATCCTTTGTTTATTTTAGACTATTTTGAAATGTTTAAAATGAATTGCAAGGTGCATAATTACAAAGCACGTAAGGAAACAATTATCAATTTACACTCCAGTTCATTAATGCTGTTTCTAAATTGGGTTTTATTTGTCAATGATTAGAATTTTTAATCCCTTACCTTTATGATACAAATAATTTATGTAGTTTAAAAAACAGATTTTATATAAAAAAATTTTAAAATGGCTTTTAAAATGTTTGTATTTCATGTAGGAACATTTTGATTTTCACAGTGATTGTGATGATTCTTACATGTATAATATTTATATGTATACTGCATATTTTGACTTATGTATATGTTTGTTTTGTATTTGTAATGTATAATGACATATGTAATGTCACCTCGCGACAAGGTCGAGAACACCAGAAAGTGTTAATCCGCACTGCAACGAGATGGCACACAAAGGAAGGTGGGGAAAAAATTCCTTGGGTNATTAATCCGCACTGCAACAAGATGGCACATAAAGGAAGGTGGGGATCAAAATTCCTTGGGTTGTAAACAAGAGCTCTCCAAGCAAATAGAGAGAAAATAAAGAAATAGAATGTTTTGTTCTAGTCCAACCTTCACAAAATAGTACTTGTTAAGAACAATAAGGTTAGGAGCGTACATGTCCTTTGGTAAATATAAACTGGAATGAATAATACGGTTAAAGACATACAGGATGGTCCGCCTAACATGGTCACCTCTAAAATATCCTGAACTGGTGCAGATCAGGAAATGTGGTTTTTGCTAAATGAAATTACGTATGGGGGCAAGTAATGTGCTGCAAAAGTGACTTTTCGTAACACAGGTATGGACAGAAATAATTAAACCACATATGATTTTCCCCCGGGAAGCATACATTTATTTCAACGGTATCTGAAAGTATGTGTAAAGAGGAATTCAGTGATATAGCATATCCAATGGAAAGCAACACAAACGCGAGAAATAATGTGCAAACATCATTGAGTTAGGTGGGCCGGTAGCATGGGCCTATACTCACAGCTGTAAGCAAGCAACATGTGACGTGACTCATCCTGGCTGGACCGCTTCCTAATAGCAGTGCAGCATCAGTCCCCATAATCTGTTTGGTAAGTAGTATTGCAACGTGGGACTGTACGTACGCAATGAAGTTCACGAATGAGGAAAAAATGGACGTTATACTTATTTACGGTGAGTGTTAGAGAAATGCCAAGCAAGCCGTCCAAATGTATGTTGAAAAGTATCCTTATCGGATACCCATCTCACAGTAAACGATACTAAGAATTTGCACACGTCTCTTGTCACGAGGTGATTGGAATTTCACAACACGAGTGCGAGGAAAGACTGCTATGGGCGAGATGCATCAACACAATTTGTTGGCACTTGTTGATGCAAACCCCCACATGGGTATGCAAGAACTTTCCATGTTCGTAAGAATAAGTAAAACAAGTGTGTTACGGAATCTGCACCAACGGAAGTTCCATCCGTATCACATGGCTCGTCATCAGGCTCTACATAAAGGTGATTTCAAGCAGCGTGTTCAGTTTTGTAAGTTTGTTCTGATGTCTGTAAGGGATGACTGCAATTTTCTGAAGAACATATTATTTACCTATGAAGCGACCTTCACAAACCATGGGTGCGTAAATTTACAAAATATGTACTTCTGGGCGATGGAAAATCCGCGTTGAGTCCGGCACATGGAGCACCAGTGACAGTGGAAAGTGAAGGTATGGTGTGGAATCGTTGGAGACTACGTCATACGGTCATACTTCATTCAAGGGAAAATGACCGGCTGTACGTATGCCCATTTCCTCAGAGAGACCTTACTGGCACTTCCGAAAGACGTACTGCTCGACATACTGTACGTCATGATATGTGGTTTTAACATGATGGTTGTCCTGCGTACGCATTGTGGCAGCTTGCAGAGGCATTATGCCAGAAACACTTCAGGCCACACGTCGCTCGCTACATGTGTGTTTACAGATGTGTATTGCTGTCAATGGTAAACACATCAAGCACATGCTGTGAAAAGACCTAATGTAAAGCGTTTCAAACATAACTGTGCACTTTTGTACGATGCATGCTGATGCAATTGCATTTCTCCTTAGGTTTTTTTTTTTTTTTTTTTTTCAATTATATGCTCTCATTACTTGGTGCATTTAATGACTAGGAAACAAATCTCCTGAATTACGTTGGTATCTGAATAAAATGTAATGTATTTATATCAGACTTGCACTCGCATTGCCCATCTTCCCTCCGCTGTGGTGCTCTCCTTTGTCCAATATTGCATTCCCTTCCCCTTGCCTCATTAAAGTAAGTGCTACGCTGCTATAAAGAAGCGGTCCTGCCAGGATGAGTCACGGCGCGTGTTGCTTGCTTACAGCTGTGAGTACAGGTCCACTGCCCCATGCNTTGGTGCATTTAATGACTAGGAAACAAATCTCCTGAATTACGTTGGTATCTGAATAAAATGTAATGTATTTATATTAGACTTGCACTCGCATTGCCCGTCTTCCCTCCGCTGTGGTGCTCTCCTTTGTCCAATATTGCATTCCCTTCCCCTTNAGACTTGCACTCGCATTGCCCGTCTTCCCTCCGCTGTGGTGCTCTCCTTTGTCCAATATTGCATTCCCTTCCCCTCGCCACATTATGGTAAGCGCTACGCTGCTATAAAGAAGCGGCCCTGCCAGAATGAGTCACGGCGCGTGTTGTTTGCTTACAGCTGTGAGTACAGGTCCACTGCCCCATGCTACCGGCCTANGTTGCTTGCTTACAGCTGTGAGTACAGGTCCACTGCCCCATGCTACCGGCCCACTTAACTTAATCATATTTGTACAATATTTATTGGCATTTCTGTTTCACTTTCCATTGCATATGCTATATCACTGAATTCCTCTTTGCATGCACTTTCAGATGCTGNTTTATTGGCATTTCTGTTTCACTTTCCATTGCATATGCTATATCACTGAATTCCTCTTTGCATGTACTTTCAGATGCTGTTGAAATAAATGTATTTTTCTAGGGGAAAAATCATATATGGGTTAATTATTTCTATCCACACACCTGATACGAAAAGTCACTTCACGGCAAATGACTTGCTCCTGTACGTAATTTAATTTAGCAAAAGCTGCATTTTGTGATCTGCAACCTTTCCAAAAATTTTGGGGGTGTCCACATTAGGTGGACTAACCTGTATGTATTAGAGCATTAGCATGATTGACTGAAGACTAACACAAGTTCCTGATATAACTAATGAGCCTACTTTCCTCAAAATGGGTGCAATTAAGTTATAAATAATTTCTTAAAAGCTGAGTTTGTAGGTAAGACTTCTCATCTCGCTGAAAGCAATACCATTAGAGATTAAACCACAAACACATGCAACTGTAGTGAAACAATTACAAATACACAGGTGACTTACCCAGGACTCGAAACCAAAAAACCTTTTACCATGAGCAAGCGTGCAATCAACTGCATTAAGGAGTTTGGATTCGGAGCATCAACTTCGGATTTAATCAGTCTAATGTTTTGAATGATAGGCTTTACTAACCTAAAACATTTACAAGGGCTGTCATTTTGAAAATAAATGAGTACGTCACTTAAAGCATGTAAGTTTACATGGCCTACGATAGCACTACGTGTGTGAAGTATTTGATGAAAATTGGTTGAAGGGCCCTTAAGATATTGCATAAAACCTCAATTTTATTACATGTGACGATCTTCATAAATGGAGGACAAATTTATCTATTAGCACATTCCATGATTATATACTGCCAGTATACAAAGTTAAGCTAAATTCAGTTATATAGTTTTGTAGATATAGCACACTAGGCTAAAATGATTTATAGCACCATTCTGAAAATAAGTGTAGCGTATAAAAATACTTATAGTTATATGGCCTACCACAGTACATCTTCTTAGCCAAATTTGGTATGAATGGGTTGATTTTTTACCGAGATATGACACAAAAACTTAATTTTATAGTGGTACTTAACTTACAAATTGGCAGAGAAATGATGCTCCGTATAGACAAATTTGATGGTTTTGATTGATGCTCCCAGCATATAAAGTTAAGTTGGAATTTGTTTCCTCAATAAAATATATTGAGCTAAAATATTTACATAGCCACCATTTTGGAAATACGTGTTTCATGGTATTACTGGTTTGCCAAATTTGATGGGATTCTGTTAATTTTTTACCAAGATATGACATAAAAGCTTTATTTTTTCATGTGACGCTATCTTACAAAATAGCCAATAAAAATAGCTATGTGTTGGCATATATGATGATTGTAATAAATACTTTTGGCATACAAAATTTGGTCAAAATTGGTTAAATGGTAGGTATAGTTTATATACCACATAAACCTAAAGTATTTGTATGGCTGCCATTTTTAAAGTAAATGCCTAATGAAGTTCAAACACTTGCATATACCTAATCTGCCTTAGTATTACATGCCAAATTGGGTGAGAATTGCTATGATAGTTTTCAAGATATATTGTAAAATCTATATTTTTTAAATTTGGTGCTATCTTTCAAAGTTACAGAGTCAATTGCAAAATTTAATGCTTACTCGATGCTCTTTACAAAATTTGGTTTAAATCTGATTAATTTGTTCCGAAGATATGACACCTTAAATATTAAAGTCCGTTGACAAAATTTCGTTCACGGACCGTACTAACTTTTGATACTTTGTCAGGTGTCCTTTATATATATATATAATTTTATAGCAAATTAGAATATTTAAGGATACCCTTGTGATTATTAAAAAGGAAATTTCTTCCTTTGGTAGAAAAGAAGTTGCATGATGACTTGATATATACAAATGTTTGTATCAGAAAATGAGACTACCAGGTTGGAGAAGAACCAAATGCAGAGATGCATGTGATGTTGTATAGTTGCCAAGTTGCAAGAAGAACAAAATTAAAGGATCTTTCCTGCACACATTATGCTGGCGAGGGATCAACACAAAATGTACCACGGCGAGAATGCCATCCTGAGAAACAGGTGCACTGCTCAGCTCACGGAGGCATCATAGTTAGGCCGTTAAGGCCACATGGGTCCTACGCTGGAACTGCTGCACAAAAATATAAAAAACTACAATAAATAGAGCCCGAACAGAAAAATGAATCTCCAAAGCGCAAAACAAAATTGGCTTTGACAAAACACTTACCCAAAACAGTGGAAAAACTAAATCATCTTATGATGAAAGGCAATATAAAACATTGTCGGAATAAGGCAACTACATGCCTGAAGAAAAATGCTGAAATTAAGAACGAGAGAATGGCAAATGCTACCATTTACGGATCGCAGTCTGCTCTAGACTGTTAGTTTTGCACGACCTTTCAATATATTGATGTGGGCTGGAAAGACATATACCACATACAACTGACAGAAGTATTATAAATGCATTTTACAAATTAAATGTCAGTCGTGTAATTTCATGAAGTTATCAACAATCATCAAATATTTTAAGCACATTAAATAAGAAAAACACTCATACTCTTGAATAATGACAATGTCAACATGACAGATACAACTAAACATAGAACGGAAAGTTAATTAGATAACTATGTTTCACTTCATATTATAATTNTATAAATGCATTTTACAAATTAAATGTCAGTCGTGTAATTTCATGAAGTTATCAACAATCATCAAATATTTTAAGCACATTAAATAAGAAAAACACTCATACTCTTGAATAATGACAATGTCAACATGACAGATACAACTAAACATAGAACGGAAAGTTAATTAGATAACTATGTTTCACTTCATATTATAATTGAGACAAAACATATATAAATCAGGCAAGACTAGAACACATTGCCGGAAACAAACTCTGAGATACTAAAATTATCCTCCAAATTGAGAAAAAAAANATCAGGCAAGACTAGAACACATTGCCGGAAACAAACTCTGAGATACTAAAATTATCCTCCAAATTGAGAAAAAAATACCAATTTACAATTACAAAACAAAGGCCAACAACAGTGGCACACATATCACTTCTGTTCTTTATTTAGAATCACATATTTTTGTGTGCTAATATGTAATGCTGTGTTGGAATTTTATAAACCTTATTACGTTCTCCATACTTCATTGTTAATGTAACCTAAAACGTTCAAAGGAAAGAACTATATTAGAACCGTACTGGAATGACCTCTTATGGTTTTGTTATGGTGAGTTGGTCGCTACAGATGTTTTGGGAAACTGGAACAATTTTGACACACCCTCAAATCCTCTACATTAAAATTTCAAATTTTTTGCTTTAAGTCATTGTTACTCATCTCTAGCAGGAAAATGACACATCTTTAATCAAATATAAATTAATTTTAATAGGTAGACATCTTCTGAAAAATAAAATTATACCTGAGAGATATAAACTTAGCTTCCCCTTGTTTCCCAAAATGTTAAAAATATCGAGCGGGGCAAGGAGTCACCAAGCAACGTATGTCAATTGTTACGAATGAGGTTTTGCTAATTCATACTTGAAAGTGGCTAAGGGCGTAGCTGAATAATGAGTCATGATTAGATAGAGCACAGCAGTATAATAGGAGGTTTGTTGAACATAGGGATTATACAATAACTATTTATGTGACTATTGATCGGGGGAGCTTTAAATGGTATACCAAGATGCTAATTAATTGTATTAAATATTGTTACCTCAAGTCATTACTAGTACAGTCTAATTGGAAAGTCCCCATCTTGTTCATGTTGCCGGAGGCTGATTCTTGGAGGCGGTTCACGACGGCCGGACACACCCATCTTTAGTGGTCTGCTCTCTGGTCGGGTCGACGACAAAAGACGCCACTCCCGGTGTTATGCTGGCCTATATCGGGTGCGTTGTTTAATATTTTCGGCCTTGTTTATTGGCCGTAGAGGGGATTTCTGCAACTGTCTTTCGCAAGGTGTTGTTGCAATCACACTCGTGTCCTGGTTCCTTGTTTGAAGGTGTAATCAGGCATGCAGTTCAGCTAAGGCCTGATCACATCATAACACAATGTTCAACCATCTCTGGCATAATATCAACATGATTTTTGCATGGAATATTAATTTAACNGATCACATCATAACACAATGTTCAACCATCTCTGGCATAATATCAACATGATTTTTGCATGGAATATTAATTTAACTCAATTTAACCGAATAAAATGATCCCACAGAAGGGTATATGTGTGACCTCCCGTGTCATCAAACAAGTATAAAAACTGAAAGATTAGAGACAACATATTTTTCTGCAAGCAAAAATTCTATTTTTGATGGTCTCTTGTTGAAAAACGATAGGATATTTCCACAAAACCTTTCTTNATCACATCATAACACAATGTTCAACCATCTCTGGCATAATATCAACATGATTTTTGCATGGAATATTAATTTAACCGAATAAAATGATCCCACAGAAGGGTATATGTGTGACCTCCCGTGTCATCAAACAAGTATAAAAACTGNCGAATAAAATGATCCCACAGAAGGGTATATGTGTGACCTCCCGTGTCATCAAACAAGTATAAAAACTGAAAGATTGGAGACCACATACTTTTCTGCAAGCAAAAATTCTATTTTTGATGGTCTCTTGTTGAAAAACGATAGGATATTTCCACAAAACCTTTCTTTATAATAATAAACAGACATCTTCTAAATAGAATGATATCACAGAAAGGAACATGCGACCTCCTTTTAGACCAATCACTTAAAAAAACTGGGGAGATTGGAGAAAGTGTACTTTTCTGCAAGTGAAAATTTAGTTTTAAATGGACTTTTGCAGAATATCCAGTGGATATTTCAACAAAACATTAATAATTGTAATAAACAGAAGACTTCCGAATAAAATGATACTACGTAAGGTATCAGCCAAGGGAGAGGACAACGGCATCACAAACATATGAAGGTAGTTGCTAGTCGCGTCGTGCAAAAACATCCCGCCACTTGAGAGATGGAGGTTGGGCAAAGTTAGTAGGTATTGGGTAGCCCTGGCTGCCTGGGGTATCTCTTTGTAGATATGGCCTACATCCAGTACAGTGCTCACCAAGAGAAATGTGACTTGCTGTGACAACAAAAAGTGCAACAAGTATATTTTTCAACCAATTTCCTATGTATGTTGTATTACAAAAATTTTATATCTCAAAAATGAGTTTTAGAAAGACGGTCGCAGTGAACAAGGTTAATATAGACAGGTTCAGCTGTATAAATAAATAAAAATTTAATATAAGCTACACAATTTCTGAATGAGCACAGTAATATATTATCAAATATTTCTACATCAACCAGGATTTAGTGACCATTAGCATAGGTTTTGTAAGTATGTCACATTGGCATAATTTGGAAGGTACAATGAATGAGTATAATAATGCTAACACTTTTTCAAAATACCGCAAATTGTCTAAAATTGACATAGAAACAAAGTTGCTCATTCCAATAGGCTATGACTTGTTTGTAACTTAGATAACGCTTTCGTTTTAACTTCAACCGTGTGAAAATGACTCGACAATAACTGCTGTTAAAATACTAAATTGACTGCATCACCATATTTGCTTGCTGCGCTTTTTTGTAAATACCCTTTCCTACATAGCGCTATTAGGACCCTCGTTCAGTACCATGGATAACCCAAGTAATAGCACTGGAACCGAGCACTAATTCAGACAGGTGAGGTTAGTGGAGTGTAATTGCCAGATCAGACTTCATATTTTTGATTCAATATGCATATGCTATAATTATATTTATTTCCGAATGGATGTGGTTACAGGCAAGAATTCTGTTTTGTCTAGTACCAAAAAAGATACATTTTCAGTGGGCGTAGCTGTGTGGAAAAAAATGGTTTACATTCGATATGTCGTGGGTAAATGTTTTGTTCAATTAAAAGTTGTCACAGACCTAATTCACTGAATTAACCAAATTCTGCATTTCATATATTTGCCATACACAGGATGGCTAACAGTATACATGCTTATAACTAATTCCCTGGCATTTTCTTGACTTTTTCAAGTACCATGTTACTTTTCACTAACCAATCTACATTTGAAAAAACTGCAAATATTTGTTGTGATATTTCCATAAAAATGACTTCTTCCTCTTATGGGCATCACTTATATATCCTTAATGTACTGATGTTTTTCGATGTAGTAACAAATATTTATAAAATTAGAATTTACTAGATTTAAGTATCTACAAAGTTGGCATGTGAAAAAAATAACCTGTTACGGGTGGAATATTAGCTATTTCAGAACCAGAAAATGTTACTAGTTACAATAGACACACAAAACATTATGAAATGTAAGCATTCAGTGTGAGATACTAAAAGAATTTGAATTGTTATTTCAGTGTACAATTAAATGTAGTGATAGTAAATAATTTTCCTTTGCGTTTTAATTTTTGTTTGCACAGAAACAAGTTAATATGTAATGGGGAACTCTGGATTTACGTTGATACCTATCTTTATGTATGGAAGTGCATGTTTTTAAAGCAGTAGGTGTGGACTGTTACTTTTGTCTTTCAGTTGCCAGAAAATTTGCAGTGTTTTTAAGAGTGTTAACATTTTTATCCAAACTTAGGCACATTTCATTCCAGATTTGTTTTATAATGTTTTAATATTGAAAATTTTTTCAAATTATGATATTGCTCATTATGTTCTAATTTTATCAAATATCAGCTGTTTTCATTCTAAACTGTTTACAGTTTTATTTCTTTGACACGATATACACTTAAATAACTTTTCATGGTGGTGATTAAAGTTCCATTTTGTCATTGTCTTTTGGTTATACTGTTTTTAAACATGTATCTTGAGTTATAAGGATAGTTTTTCATTCTCCCATTTAATTTACATATGGTATAATTTTATCCAACCCCTGTGGTAAAATAATCATCTTTATAGTGCCTTCAAAATGCAAGGGAAAAAATGCATGTGGTANATTTTATCCAACCCCTGTGGTAAAATAATCATCTTTATAGTGCCTTCAAAATGCAAGGGAAAAAATGCATGTGGTAATAAAAAGACAGTACTACATATTCCTACAAAAAAATCTATGGAATGCAATGTATGAGAATAATTGCAGCCATTTTTGCTTAAAGAGTTTATTCCCTCCCTCAACTCACCCTACAGTGAATAATAATGTGCTGCAACAGACCTACTTATTTACTGGTATGGTATATGACCAGTGGTGGTGTTGCGATCAGGTGGTTTGTCTTTTATCTCTACTTAATGAAACAATTTCAGTAAGATCTTTGATACTTAGATTGTATAAAAGAAACATGTTGTAAAATTATTGATGAATTATTATAAAACCAGATTATCCTGATACAGTGGATTCCCTATCTGCCGTTTTTCGTGGGACTGTCAAAAAATTCCCATACATCCTGGATTTCAGTAGATGAAGGCTCTGACATGTACGTCAATAAAATACAACTTCTGACCTTATTAAACTTCATGTTGAGTATAATGAGAGCTGCACATCATCTGTGAATAAAATTGAACTAATAAACACAATAAAAATGGGAATTTAGAAAAAATAACTATTACTACGTTAGTACAGTATAACTGTAAATAATACATTAAAAATCATTTCACCTCAACTCCTTTACATAAAGTATGTAATATCACAAAATACAATATTTATTTAATTGCAAGCGGACTCAAAACTTTAAAATCCTCTAAAAATTAAAATAATATGACATTGAATGNTACAATATTTATTTAATTGCAAGCGGACTCAAAACTTTAAAATCCTCTAAAAATTAAAATAATATGACATTGAATGCAATTCAAATTTTGAATGACCTGTGTGCACTCAATCAGCAGAGATTATCTATTGGGCAGTGTGTTCACGGCGGACTAGACGGAAGCCATTGGTGGGAGGAGTGGAACTATCTACTCCTCTCCTTCTAAATCAGTCAGCACACAGAAGGAGGGTGCACGGACTCCATGCTGGTTGCTAGGCAACTAGCTCCCTCCTCATCAGCCGTGTAAGGGGAGGAAGCGAGTTGTGCCAATTATCACAGAGGATGACCGAAACTTGCACAACCGAGGCCGTATATATACATAACTGCATTCTTAACATTTATGTTAGTAAAGCTGTGTTCACGTGACAAATGTGTAGTTGAAGTAATTATATTTCACTTTAAAAACTAGTGATTATGAGACAGATGAATAAATAAGGCAGTCAACATTTATTTATTTATGGTTTTCATAATTAATCATTCAAAACCACCTCTTCTGATTTTCCTGTACACTTACACCTGTCTCGAGTTACACTGTACACGGACACTGTGCTTACGCATTACAACAAAAGGTGTTTTGAATCAGCCCTTACAGGAATCAGTTAATTCAAAAGACGTATGTCTATTACTCTTGGTAATACAAGTTGCTCAATGTTCAAACAATTTTCAGCAACAAGGGGAGGTCAAGTATTTGCTTCTGGGTGTATTTTATTCGCTAATATGCTGTCCATTGAGTGAAATTACTATTATGTGGTATTTTATTACTTGTCACTACTTTTAGGAAACACAAAATTATGACTAGAACATACTTGTCACTAGTTATACTTGTCACCCTTGTAGCTTTGAGAAATAGGGCCTGGAACTTTGCCTCGACAGTGATGACGTGTAGCACCCTTTCCCAGCACTTCACCGACTTCCGCACCAGACATCCACCAATGAAACAAACTACCTCCAAGTGCCATATTTGTGGATGCTCCAGTGTTCAGTGTTACATCTGACATTTCAAACTAAATAGCTTTAATTCAGTTGTTAGTTTTAAATTTTGCTTGGCAGTTGTACTCAGAAGAGATGGCGTATGTTTTGTGCAAAATATAAATATTATAGCTATTGCACAAGTATAAATAATCTNGTTGTACTCAGAAGAGATGGCGTATGTTTTGTGCAAAATATAAATATTATAGCTATTGCACAAGTATAAATAATCTAATTTTAAGATTTCAAAATTTATTTTTTATTACTAATCTGTATAAAAATTATTACATAATAATTAGAATCTGTGGAGCTTCATTTACAAAACTGTCACAAATCCTTTTTCTGTCATAATTTTGTGGTAAAAATCAGTTCCTAGAGTTTTACTAAACAAGAGAGCATACCCTTAAATGTATGAATGCAGTTTCATGAAATACATTTACGTAGCCAAGGTATTGTTTTGGTAGTATTCTGGTGAAGTTACATTCATATCAACGTAGGCATTTAAATATTATAAGCGGAATGTGATGTTTTCCATAAGCAAAGCAGTAGGCCTTAGCAAGTATTAGTGCCGTGTGCTTTAAAAACTGTGTGGCTGGATGGATTCTCACAAAACTTGCATCAAATGTTAAATATTACTGTGGAAGTATGCTATAAAAAATTTTAGCCAGTGAGTAACATGACTATGATTTTCATTACTCATAATCTGTTAGCAACCTCTGCCATTTACTTGTGGGTAGGTTTGTATTGAAATATTGATTNTTTTCATTACTCATAATCTGTTAGCAACCTCTGCCATTTACTTGTGGGTAGGTTTGTATTGAAATATTGATTTATTAGGTATTTATGCAATATAATTCTACCTGTAAATGCTGTTAAATAAAGTTCTAAGGTCATTAGAACATTGATATAGGCATGTTGCCTTCTATATAGAGGTGTAAATACGCAGTATTATTCAAAGGAATCACATGTAACTTTTCTGCTATTGTTGATGGCCTAAACCAAACATATTTTCTAATGACCTTGGAAGGGTTGTCCATAGTTAAAGGCATAAAATATTTATAATTTTTGTTGTTTATTTGATGAGTATGCAGTGGACATATGAACTAGCTGGTGTAAACACCAGCTTAAAGTCACATGGTGTTGTTTAATTTTGTGGGTACACGGATAGATAAGCAAGTAACAGTCTAAACCAGGACTGTGCTTCAACCAGTAAAATACTCAATTCTGTGAACTTTAGTGCAGGACGACTTACAAAACGGTGACACAATGGCAGCAGGCAGTTGTTATGAAATGTAAAAAATAATTGTCTGATGAAAAACAGGCACTTANAAAACGGTGACACAATGGCAGCAGGCAGTTGTTATGAAATGTAAAAAATAATTGTCTGATGAAAAACAGGCACTTCATTGCAAAACATGGATAATATTTTAAAACCCTGCTGCTAAAATTATGAGCTGCATTTTCTTTTAAAGAAAATTCTGTTCAATCTCTTTATTTATATACACTTTTTTTTACCATCTTGTTTTTTACACTTTCTTGGNAAAACGGTGACACAATGGCAGCAGGCAGTTGTTATGAAATGTAAAAAATAATTGTCTGATGAAAAACAGGCACTTAATTGCAAAACATGGATAATATTTTAAAACCCTGCTGCTAAAATTATGAGCTGCATTTTCTTT
The DNA here is from genome assembly GCA_002778355.1 of Clitarchus hookeri. NCBI lineage: Eukaryota > Metazoa > Arthropoda > Insecta > Phasmatodea > Phasmatidae > Clitarchus > Clitarchus hookeri. Next base: position 16,215 of record NQII01008189.1, read on the forward strand.
TAAAAAAAATTCTGTTCAATCTCTTTATTTATATACACTTTTTTTTACCATCTTGTTTTTTACACTTTCTTGGTCCCAGTTGGTGTTTCTTTAGTAAAAATTTCGCTCTTTCTACAGTTTACCACATTTTGCAACATCTTGCTAATGAATAAGGTTTTACATTTATTACATTCTCACTCATTTTATCACTGCAAGAAATGAATCATTCTTGCAGAGTAGCGATATGTATCTCTAATGATCTTTGTACAGACACAATATTAATGCTAATAATTTATGATAAAGTTCTTCATTGAACAATGAAAATTGGCACTATCATTTCCAAAGTAAAGGTATATTTCATACTTTATTCACTCAAAAACCCAATACAGTTAATGACTGTTATGAAGTTTATGATAATTTCTGATATTTTTCTTCATTGAACAATTAAAATTGGCACTATAATTTACAAAGGAAAAGAATATACCCTACTTTACTCACTCATAAACACAATACAGTTGATGGGTGTTACGAAATTAATGCAGCAGTACGCTTTGTGTTGCAGGAATGCAAATATTCTGCCTTGGAAACGAGTTGCGCAGCGGGATCACAGGGAACTGAATTAGAGTATTGCAGTGAAGAAAGGGACAGAGTGAAGAGTGAGAGTGTACTTGAAGATGACAACATTGCAGAAGCTACTATGTCTGCGAGTGTCTTGGAGTGCAAGTCTTGTGGTGTAGTTTCCACAGATTGCAAGTGCTGGCAACGTAGTGAAGTTGTGTGCTTGCCTGGCAAATGTGAAGATAATCCATCAGTTCCTGCAACACAAAGGCTTCATGTTGTTCCTTCATCGACTCACAAGTGCAGTAACAACTATACTTGTGATTACTGTGGAAAATCCTTTGGTTTGAAAAGTGTTCTGGTTGTGCACATTAGAACTCACTCTGGGGAGTGCCCCTTTAGCTGTAAACTGTGTAGTAAATCATTTATTCAGAAAAGTCACCTTACTCAGCACAGCAGAATTCACTCTGGGGAGCGTCTCTTTAGCTGTAAACTGTGTAGTAAATCATTTATCCAGAAAATTCACCTTACTCAGCACAGCAGAATTCACTCTGGGGAGCGGCCCTTTAGCTGTAAACTGTGTAGTAAATCATTTATCCAGAAAATTCACCTTACTCAGCACAGCAGAATTCACTCTGGGGAGCGATCCTTTAGCTGTAAAGTGTGTAGTAAATCATTTATTCAGAAAAGTCACCTTACTCAGCACAGCAGAATTCACTCTGGGGAGCGGCCCTTTAGCTGTAAAGTGTGTAGTAAATCATTTAATTATAAAAGTTCTCTTATTGTGCACAGCAGAGGTCACTCTGGGGAACGTCCCTTTAGCTGTGAAGTGTGTGGTAAATCATTTGGTAAGAAAAGTCACCTTACTGTGCACAGCAGAATTCACTCTGGGGAGCGGCCCTTTAGCTGTAAACTGTGTAGTAAATCATTTGGTAAGAAAAGTCACCTTACTCAGCACAGCAGAATTCACTCAGGGGAGCGGCCCTTTACCTGTAAAGTGTGTAGTAAATCCTTTATTCAGAAAAGTCACCTTACTCAGCACAGCAGAATTCACTCTGGGGAGCGGCCCTTTAGCTGTAAAGTGTGTAGTAAATCATTTAATTATAAAAGTTCTCTTATTGTGCACAGCAGAGGTCACTCTGGGGAACGTCCCTTTAGCTGTGAAGTGTGTGGTAAATCATTTGGTAAGAAAAGTCACCTTACTGTGCACAGCAGAATTCACTCTGGGGAGCGCCCCTTTAGCTGTAAACTGTGTAGTAAATCATTTGGTAAGAAAAGTCACCTTACTCAGCACAGCAGAATTCACTCAGGGGAGCGGCCCTTTACCTGTAAAGTGTGTAGTAAATCCTTTATTCAGAAAAGTTACCTTACTCAGCACAGCAGAATTCACTCAGGGGAGCGGCCCTTTAGCTGTAAAGTGTGTAGTAAATCATTTAATTATAAAAGTTCTCTTATTGTGCATAGCAGAGGTCACTCTGGGGAACGTCCCTTTAGCTGTGAAGTGTGTGGTAAATCATTTGGTAAGAAAAGTCACCTTACTGTGCACAGAAGAACTCACTCTGGGGAGCGACTCTTTAGCTGTAAACCATGTAGTAAATCATTTGGTATGAAAAGTCACCTTACTCAGCACAGCAGAATTCACTCAGGGGAGCAGCCCTTTAGCTGTAAAGTGTGTAGTAAATCATTTAATTATAAAAATTCTCTTATTGTGCACAGCAGAATTCACTCTGGAGAATATCCCTTTAGCTGTGAAGTCTGTGGTAAATCATTTTCTCGTAGGAGCATTATTATAAGGCACATCAGAACTCACTCTGTGTAGTGTCTCTTTATTTGTAAACTAAGTACATAATCATGCTGTGGACTGTTACTTCAGTTGCAATTAGAATGTGGGAAAATCGTTTCAGAAATTCTGATAGGCTTGATGCCTTCATTTTAAATATAGCAAGATATAGCTTAAAACACTGGCAGTGGTGTTTTTAAACATGGACGTGCAAGCTGCATGTTTCTCCAGTATAGGCAGCATTGTCCTTGTGTCTGTGAGGTTGTGAGTTCCACTTGAAGTGACGGTGGCCCGTGTCAGCCGGTCACTGCCCTAGAGGTAGCTGTCTCTCTCACTGCAGTGTTGCCAACAGTGGGAATTGCTCTGCAGATAGCTTCGTGGCATTGTGTACTTAATCCTTTGTGATGGAAATATTATTATATATGATATTTATTATTAAGCAATTAATTTAATATGGTTTTATAATGTTTGCATATTCCAAATTTTGTAAAAAAAAAAAGTTATTCAGATGTAGGTATTCATGGATGTATATATCAGTTTGCATTTGACAGTTGAAATTAAATTTTATTTCAGGAGCCTTTTATTATTTGTCATTCAGTACTGAATTTCATAGGTTTTCTTCTGAGTTGCTATAACATAGGCTTCGTTTATTAAATCTGTATTATGGATGTGGCAGAATTCAGTTAATGAACTTAGTGATGTGATTCCTTATGCAAAATCAAGTGGGAAATATATGACACTTACTGCCTAAACTTAATATTAAAGGAGATATAAGCTCTTGAAAATCTAGTTTAAAAAAATTTTTTTTAGGAAAATATGAGAAAAGTAAAGTAAATTACAATTCTCCAAACATTATTTATGTTACTAGGATCTTCAANATTTAATTATAAAAATTCTCTTATTGTGCACAGCAGAATTCACTCTGGAGAATATCCCTTTAGCTGTGAAGTCTGTGGTAAATCATTTTCTCGTAGGAGCATTATTATAAGGCACATCAGAACTCACTCTGTNCCTTTAGCTGTGAAGTCTGTGGTAAATCATTTTCTCGTAGGAGCATTATTATAAGGCACATCAGAACTCACTCTGTTTAGTGTCTCTTTATTTGTAAACAAAGTACATAGTCATGCTGTGGACTGTTCTTTCAGTTGCAATTAGAATGTGGGAAAATCGTTTCAGAAATTCTGATAGGCTTGATGCCTTCATTTTAAATATAGCAAGATATAGCTTAAGACACTGGCAGTGGTGTTTTTAAACATGGACGTGAAAGCTGCATGTTTCTCCTCTATAGCCAGCATTGTCCTTGTGTCTGTGAGTTCCACTTGAAGTGACGGTGGCCCGTGTCAGCCGGTCACTGCCCTGGAGGTAGCTGTCTCTCTCACTGCAGTGTTGCCAACAGTGGGAATTGTTGTGCTCTGCAGATAGCTTTGTGGCATTGTGTACTTAATCCTTTGTGATGGAAATATTATTATATATGATATTTATTATTAAGCAATTAATTTAATATGCTTTTATAATGTTTGCATATTCCAAATTTTGTAAAAAAAAAAAAAAAAGTTATTCAGATGTAGGTATTCATGGATGTATATATCAGTTTGCATTTGACAGTTGAAATTAAATTTTATTTCAGGAGCCTTTTATTATTTGTCGTTCAGTACTGAATTTCATAGGTTTTCTTCTGAGTTGCTATAACATAGGCTTCGTTTATTAAATCTGTATTATGGATGTGGCAGAATTCAGTTTATGAACTTAGTGATGTGATTCCTTATGCAAAATCAAGTGGGAAATATATGACACTTACTGCCTAAACTTAATATTAAAGGAAATATAAGCTCTTGAAAATCTAGTTTAAAAAAAATTTTTTTAGGAAAATATGAGAAAAGTAAAGTAAATTACAATTCTCCAAACATTATTTATGTTACTAGGATCTTCAANTTTTTTTAGGAAAATATGAGAAAAGTAAAGTAAATTACAATTCTCCAAACATTATTTATGTTACTAGGATCTTCAACCGAAAAGCAAACTCTCATTACAGTAGAATCTTATAAAACCAACCGCTCATGGTTTCCATAAATAAGTTGTTAAGATATTTTGGCATATTTTGGATTAATTTTGAAACACACCACAACCCCTATATATCCAAATTTGCCATTTTTGCATGAAGTAAGTGTTCAACTGTCGAAAGCACAAAAATTATATTTTTTAATTGGTTATAAATAAATTTTAATTGGCAGGTGCCTTTTAAAAATGATGATATCCTAAAGACACACACATTTAGTATCCTTAACTTTCCTTTATCTCCGGAAGTGTTAAAAGCATTGAATGGTGCAACATTTTACCAAACATTGTAAGCCCATGTTCAAACATCTCTGGCACAAAATCAACGTGATTTTTGCATAGAATATTAATTTTGTTCGGTATTTATACTTCTTAATAAAATGATCCCTCACATACACTTGATCTTCTTTTGTCATCATAAATGTTTAAATATCGCACAACAACCAATTGCAGAGTTAATTTTCAGTGCGGAAAAATAAGAGGATTTGTTCTGAGATATTTAATTGAATAGAAAAATGTCTTCTTAATAAACTGATATCCTAGAAGGGCATATACAAAACATCTTTGTTGCCAAATAATGGGCAAGACCAAGCTCCCATAACTCACAGCAAGTGCCAAGTTTGAATCTCTGAATGTTGTATAAAATAAATTTTAATGTCTGTATTTATTTGTTTTGGACTCAAAAATTATAACTTTTTAAAATGAAATTATATTATTCACTTGAAAGTGTGATGTACTGGTCAACAAGATCTGATTGCCATGAAGTAAAGTTGGTAATATTGATAGAGTGTCTTCGCATGTGCTGGTCAAGGGAGAGGACGGTTGCCGCCAGCTAACGGCATGTGTGATCAATAACGTACCAGGCGCCTACAGACCACAGCTGACTTCACACGTNACGGTTGCCGCCAGCTAACGGCATGTGTGATCAATAACGTACCAGGCGCCTACAGACCACAGCTGACTTCACACGTGATCAGTACTGCTCTCCCGGTGCATACTGCAGTGGACATTGTGATACGTCAGCACATATTGTTACCATATTAATACTATAGAAAAACTTAATTTTTGCACTACTCTACCAAAATAAAATGCACACGTCGCCTCAAAACATTTCAACATGCAAAATATTTTTGTTAATTTTGTAGTACTGTATGAAGTATATGTTGTAAATACAAAGTGTTCTATCAAATGTGATNGCAAAATATTTTTGTTAATTTTGTAGTACTGTATGAAGTATATGTTGTAAATACAAAGTGTTCTATCAAATGTGATCATTGGCCAAACAACCCCCTGTGTCCTGTAACTATTGCCCTAATGTAAAGATTCGGTATAGGTTCCTGTGTATTATNCATTGGCCAAACAACCCCCTGTGTCCTGTAACTATTGCCCTAATGTAAAGATTCGGTATAGGTTCCTGTGTATTATGGTAAACTTTCATTTGAATGACAATTTATTGGCAAAACAAGGTGAAACTGGTTACGACCCACTACACAAGGTTCGTCCGATGATAGAACGAGTGCGTTCACAATTTCAGGAATCATATGAACCAGGTGAAAATATTACGATTGATGAAGGCGTGTGCAAGTTTCATGGTAGACTGAGTTTCAAGCAATATCTCTCACAAAAACCAAGTAAATATGTCATCAAATTATACATGTTATCTGAATCTGGTTACATTTGGAATTTTGGTGTTTACTGTGGCAAAGGAAATGTCATTCAGACTGTTGTGATAAATCTTCTAGGAAGTTTGGTTGGACAAGGGTGCACCTTGTACACCGACCGTTATTACACTAGCTCCACACTTGCTAGTACTTTAGAGTCTCAGAAAACTGCTCTGGTTGGTATAACTCAAAATAATAGGAGAGGCACGCCAGCTGCAGTGAAAGTGTCCAAACTTCAGCGAGGCCAGCAGATTGTCAGACGCAGCGGCAACACATTAGCCTTGCATTGGAAAGACATGCGGGATGTGTTCGTGATAAGTACTCGGCAACAGGCACAAATGATTACGTTTGTGGACAAGTGAGGAAAAGAGAAGTGCAAGCCAGCATGTGTTGTGGACTATAATAAGAACAAGTTTGNCAGCTGCAGTGAAAGTGTCCAAACTTCAGCGAGGCCAGCAGATTGTCAGACGCAGCGGCAACACATTAGCCTTGCGTTGGAAAGACATGCGTGATGTGTTCGTGATAAGTACTCGGCAACAGGCACAAATGATTACGTTTGTGGACAAGTGAGGAAAAGATAAGTCCAAGCCAGCATGTGTTGTGGACTATAATAAGAATAAGTNGATGTGTTCGTGATAAGTACTCGGCAACAGGCACAAATGATTACGTTTGTGGACAAGTGAGGAAAAGAGAAGTGCAAGCCAGCATGTGTTGTGGACTATAATAAGAACAAGTTTGGGGTTGACTTGTCTGATCAGAAAATGTCCTACGGTGCCTTTGAACATCACAGTGTAAAATGGTGGCAGAAACTAGCTTTCCACATACTTCTTATGTGTGTGGTAAATACGTGTACTCTGTACAAGAAACAGACAATTACAGACTTCACCAAGGAAATCTGTAATGATCTGGTAGTCGTCATTGAAGAAACACCTCAGCCGCGATCCATTGGAACCCTGCTGGCACGTCTTTCCAGCAACAAGCACTTCTTAGAAAAAATTCCACCCCCTCAAGGAAAGATAAAGGGATTCAGAGTAATTGTAAAGTGTGCTCTGCTAAAGGAAAACAAGCTACAGGCAAAACTGGCAAAAAAGACACAAGCTATCAGTGTAATGTGTGAAAGGTGGCCCTTTGCATGAACCCGTGCTTCAAAATCTTCCATTCAAAAAAAATTTCGAAATTTGAAGAGTGGCCAAAGTAAAAAGTTTTTGAACACTTTTTTTCAATATAAATTGAAGCTGTATTGCTAAGTATAATTTGTAGTTTATTTTTCTTGTGTGCTAACTTTTTTCTATTTTTTATTTGTGTGCAAAAAGTCTATTTTTAAAACTGATATTAAAAAATTTCCAATATTTATATTTCTAACTCTTTGATACATAAAATTTAAATACATACTTTAAACTTGTATTTAGTGAAAGCCATTTTTTGTAAGTTTATTCAATATTTTTTAGTAAAAAACCAAAATACCTAAAAAAAAAATGCCCAGCAGTCTTCAAAATGGTTACATTTTCAGGTCCAGCAGTGAAAGTGTTAAGTACATAGGAATCTCTAGCAGGGTTTCCAATGACCAGGAAAACAGGGCAACTTAGCGAAATGGAAGTGTACTTCGAAAATGGGGAAATGTCGGGGAAATTGTTTATTGAGAATCTTAAGAAAGGTATGGGATNCAATTACAGACTTCACCAAGGAAATCTGTAATGATCTTGTAGTCGTCATTGAAGAAACACCTCAGCCGCGATCCATTGGAACCCTGCTGGCACGTCTTTCCAGCAACAAGCACTTCTTAGAAAAAATTCCACCCCCTCAAGGAAAGATAAAGGGATTCAGAGTAATTGTAAAGTGTGCTCTGCTAAAGGAAAACAAGCTACAGGCAAAACTGGCAAAAAAGACACAAGCTATCAGTGTAATGTGTGCAAGGTGGCCCCTTGCATGAACCAGTGCTGAAAAATCTTCCATTCAAAAAAAATTTCGAAATTTGAAGAGTGGCCAAAGTAAAAAGTTTTTGAACACTTTTTTTCAATATAAATTGAAGCTGTATTGCTAAGTATAATTTGTAGTTTATTTTTCTTGTGTGCTAACTTTTTTCTATTTTTTATTTGTGTGCAAAAAGTCTATTTTTAAAACTGATATTAAAAAATTTCCAATATTTATATTTCTAACTCTTTGATACATAAAATTTAAATACATACTTTAAACTTGTATTTAGTGAAAGCCATTTTTTGTAAGTTTATTCAATATTTTTTAGTAAAAAACCAAAATACCTAAAAAAAAAAAAATGCCCAGCAGTCTTCAAAATGGTTACATTTTCAGGTCCAGCAGTGAAAGTGTTAAGTACATAGGAATCTCTAGCAGGGTTTCCAATGACCAGGAAAACAGGGCAACTTAGCGAAATGGAAGTGTACTTCGAAAATGGGGAAATGTCGGGGAAATTGTTTATTGAGAATCTTAAGAAAGGTATGGGATGAAGAAGCCACATTGCGGTTAACCGCATCTCCATTAGTCAGGTGTGTAAGGGGAGTAAACATCGTGGTGGCTACCGTATGTAGAGAATGTGAGAACTTTACCCTCAGAGCAGGAAACAAAGTATGATCGAGATGATGCCTGGCCATGCTTAGCAACTGCCATATATGCACGACAACTGAAGTCCTTTGATCTGAGGATCATATCTCCCTGCCATTGAAGGTTTGCACGAACAAACTACTTAGCGAGCCTACACTGATGATTTTACATGGGATGCATGTTGAGTGCTGACTAAGGGTTGAAAATTAATACAAATAATGCATTTAAACTGACAAAAACATAGAAATGTATAGGAAATCAGATCTTATTTACATAAGAAGTAACATGGAGAAAATGATGGGCCCACAACTTTCTAATGTATATCTGAGAAAGCTTGTTAGTCCATACACTGGCACATATTAAACAAGTTTCACCATTAAATATTTGTAATCAGTTTTTTTTGTGTTCTTTCACTATATTGTGCCAAATATGACACATGTAAAGCAACCGACATAATATTTGTAAAATGTATTTTTTGGGTTTTTATTGTCCTCATAATTAATCTTGCTGTCATTGCCAGCATGTTAGAATGGACTCTTTATGTACTGAAAATTCATGTGNTATTGTCCTCATAATTAATCTTGCTGTCATTGCCAGCATGTTAGAATGGACTCTTTATGTACTGAAAATTCATGTGCCAATTAACGGTGTCCATTGTTAATTTTCAGAGGCCCTGGCAAAATTCCTATATAAATAATTATTTCCATTTTTAGTTTATTGAATATTGCATTGATCAAAATATCTTTCATTCGTCACTTTAAGATTTCATGAAACAATTGTATTTAAGCCTGTTGTTTTTGCAAACGTCTAATAACTAGGTGTGGAATATATTAAGTGTGCTGCCGTTTATCGTCACTGGGACATGGTGCCACGGTGCACTCCAGTTCAGCTGATGGTGTCGGCAAGTGCGACCTTGCTCCCTCCCCTTACGTGTCTGACAAGAGGGGAAGCTGTTACCTAGCAACCAGCATAGTATCCTCTTTCTTTCTCGTTTCCCTGCCCCTCGCACGCCTGNTGCATTGATCAAAATATCTTTCATTCGTCACTTTAAGATTTCATGTAACAATTGTATTTAAGCCTGTTGTTTTTGCAAACGTCTAATAACTAGGTGTGGAATATATTAAGTGTGCTGCCGTTTATCGTCACTGGGACATGGTGCCACGGTGCACTCCAGTTCAGCTGATGGTGTCAGCAAGTGCGACCTTGCTCCCTCCCCTTACGTGTCTGACAAGAGGGGAAGCTGTTACCTAGCAACCAGCATAGTATCCTCTTTCTTTCTCGTTTCCCTGCCCCTCGCACGCCTGGCAAGAGGGTAATCAGTGGAGTATATCAAGCATTAAATAAAAATAATCAAGAGATCTCAGTTCTTAACAATGCAGAGTTATCCTGCCAAGTGCACTGCACCACAGAGCAGTCAAGTGCTCCGTCGAGTCTGACCTCTAACAAGGTCACCGCAGCCAAGAGTGTGCAATGTGCCGTTCTTAAATGTCTTCAGCTCTATCTAAGAGAGCAGAAATTTCATTAAAATTATTTATTGCCCAAAATAGTTGCACTTTTCATCACTGTAGTATTTCAAAGCAAATGGTTTCACCTGTAAATGCTACCCAATAAATTTTAACGAGTAATTATTTTTTGCAATTATTTTATTTGCATTTAAAGGTCTTTCTTTTTCCCATCAAGTATAATCATATCTGGCGTAAGATCAACATGCTTTTAAAAGAAATATTAATTTAACTCAATAGGCAGCATCTTCTGAATAAAATAATACGCTCAGAAGTGTATACTTGACCTTCCCTTGTTGCCAAAAATTGTTTGAACATCGAGTGACTTGTATTATCAAGCATGATGTTCATTTTCATTCGCTTTTTGTGGGGAGATCAGAGGATTTATATTAATTAATTTCAACAAACACACACCTTCTGATTAAACTTTGATATCCTGAAAAGATCTACTCAACAGCTTTTGTCACCATGTAATGTGTAAGCACAGAACCCAAACGCAGCTTAATTTGTGATGTGAATAAGCATACAGGATCAGTTTATGTGGTTTTTAATTATTAATTATTGAATACTGTAAATAAATAACTTTTAATCATCTTATTTTAATTCATCTTTTGTCTCAAATCGCACTATTTTAAAGTGAAATATTATAAATTACTTTAAAAGGCAGACATTTGCCACGTGTGCACGGCATTGCCAACATGTGTAGATATGTGGCCTGGATTGTGTAACTTGTGGCTGTCCTCAGCAGAGCTTGTTCTCCTCTTGCACAGGTGCCGGGGTGGGAGTTAGTTGCCTAGCAACCAGCGTGGCGTCCTTGCACCCTCCCTCTAGGTGCTAAGAGGGGAGAGGTAGACTGTTTTATTCCTCCTGCTGCTGAGGCTTGCCCCCCACCTCCTCGCACGCTGCCCAATCTATAACCTCTCCAGATGCTCTCAGTTGAGCGAGTGCACGTGGGACATTCAAAATTCAGCTTGCATTCTCTCTCACAGTATTTTCTTTTTCAGAGAGTGTGAAAGTCTTACCTCAGCATTGGCTCACAATCACTTATATAGAGTACTTTGTGATTTTGTATTCTTTATTTAGGCGAGTTGAGGTGAAATAATTTTAATGTATGATTTACAGTTATACTAATACAGTAAAATCTTTTTTTTTAGCTACAGTTTATTGTGTTTATTAGTTGAACTGTATTCACAGATAATGTACAGTTCTCATTATAGTCAATTTGTAGTTTAGTAAGGTTAGTAGTTGTATTATATTGATGTACACGTCAGAACCTCATCTACTAAAATTTTGGATGTACTGAAATTTTTTACAGTCCGGAAAAACAGTAAATAGAGAGCCCACTATATTTGAATCTTGCTTGTTAACTAAATGAATGCGAAGAGCACGGGAAATGGCAATTGTTTCTTATATAATGTTGTTTTTATTTCCGAATTAGTTATAAAAAATTTTTTTGGGGAATTATTGTAATTGCACTACAAATACAGCAATTTTCTTGTTTAATTTAATTTTTATTTCCTCTATATTGAAGGGGAGATTAAATATGAGAGCAAACCATGGCATTTCTTATTGTGTTATGCCAGTGTTGATGTTAANGAAATCATAACACAGTGTTGATGTTCAAGATTAGTTTCAGTGAATAATTGTTAATGCGTAATATGTCGTTCATTCCCATATGGTAAAATGCTACACCATCTCCATTCTGTCAGATGTGGTTATCATGTTGATGGAAATTGCAGTGTAAAGTGTATTTTGTATAGAAACATATTTTGTTTGAGTAGTATGTGGGTTTGAGAGTCATGAAGAAGGAAAGTTGCACAGATAGTTGGTTGTTGCGAGTGTTTCTGTATCTACGTCATCATTCCTAACTGTTTACATCAGTCAAAGGGCGTGATCATTCCAAGTGTTGATACAGTGTCACGTTGTGAAGCAACTTGAGATGGAACAGCTATATTAATGTACAATTAATAGTAAAACAGGAAGAAATTTTTGTGTGTGTTATAGAAGGGTTCTTTATACAGATTTGATTACAATGTGTTTCTTTTTTTCATTATGCAGATAATTTTTAATCTAATTGCTGCTGAAATTGAATTGCATTGGTTCTATTGTATTTTTCTATAAGAATAATAAAAACTCTTATGGCACAAAAAATACATAGTACTTAGGAAGTGAGACAACTTTAACAGCTTCTACAGTTCTTAAAATAACGTTATGGCTATAGTGTATTTTCTTATTTTCTCTGAAATATGTGAAAAATATAAGGTCTTTTACATTTTAAAATAACATTTTGTAAAAAAAGGGAGCTAGGGTAGAGCAACATAAGATGGACATTGCTGTGCATTTGTGAGATGTGAACAGAAACCAGATTGACTAGGTTCTGGAACCCTTCGTTTATAAGCCATTCTATATCTGATCTCTTGAGAGAATGTATACAAGAACTGGTGTATGTTGAGCTGTCCTAGATTGTATAAGTGTACATGGATGGACCTAGTATGAATTGGGCCTTCAGGAAGACATTCATGGGGCCTTCCTAAGAAGACTGGCTGAGATGTAGCTCAATTTGTAAAGTTGATGTATATAGTGTATTTGAGGACTCTCTTGCTTGATGACGAGACTTCACATGAATTACACATTGCAGTGTTCTTCCTAAACTACATTGTGCATTTGCCATTCGTTGGAAAATGTACCAGTTGACANTAAAGTTGATGTATTTAGTGTGTTTGAGGACTCTCTTGCTTGATGACGAGACTTCACATGAATTACACATTGCAGTGTTCTTCCTAAACTACATTGTGCATTTGCCATTCGTTGGAAAATGTACCAGTTGACACATCAATGTGTGTTGTTGAGGAAGTGAAGGATTGTTTAATGTATCTATTGCTACAAGTTAAACTTCAATTTTTCTTACACTGGTTTGATTTTTACAATTTTCAATGGTGTTTGAAATATTGAAACAAACATTACCATTCATACATAAATAGAGGATTTAATAAGAATTTATGAGTGGTTTCATTATAATTTCATTGAAAATGGAAAGACAACTATTTTCCAGCTGATAAATATTTATTTGGATAATGCAACTGTTTATGTTAAAAACTGGGTTTGCATTAACTCAACATTATGATTGTAACTGAACTACAAAAACAAGTATTACTACTGGAATATTAAACATTTATGGTCCATACAGATGTATTAAATATGAAGTAGTCAAACCTACTTCCCTTCCTGACTATAATTTTGGTGAACAAACAAAAGATGCAGCACAAGTATTGATACATGTTATCAAGTTCTAGTGTCTATAGACATGCTGCTGTTCTTCTGTCTGATTGAGCTTGCTAGAAGTTTATTATATTTGTCACTCTCAGCTGATGCATGAACGTATGTGTATTAAGTTGGCTCTTCTGACAGCCATCTCTACCCACACCAAACAACTGAGAAATATGCCGACAAGAAAGAGGTCCTAGACAAATGATAAATATGTTTTATTTTATACTGTCACAAAACATCTACGAGTGTGACAAACTAAACATCATAGGTGGAAAATACAATTAAAATGGTGTGTGTTTCTTTCACATCGTTTTCTCCTTTCCTATATGCATTCATAGTATTGCTCACTTTGTCATCTACATGCTTGATATTAATTTGACGAGGCCGCAGGTCTGTCACAGGGTATTTTAAAAAATTTCTGCTTTCATTTGAAGCCATGTATTTTACATCTGAATAGTTGTGAGTCAGCATGAGGTGAAAAGTGGACTTTTAAGGAGACAGGATATATCAGTCGACTGTACTGAAGCATGCTCCCAAGAGACACACTACGACATCAAATTGTTTAGATATGCATTCTACACATTTACACGCACACAAAATTTACAAAACCTGGAGTTTTGTATTTGTTTACAAGCTTTGTATAGTTTGTAAAATAACACATTTCTATGTGCAGCAATCTTGCATGATAATAATAATTTTTAATCATCCTGTAAATACACGGGCTTCGCTACCGGTTTTAATTTCTGTATGTATGGCTTTGATTTTTGATGACCGCAACCCAAATGTTTGCTCCATATTAGACATATTTACTAGAAATTAGAACAATAGAGAAGGGTAGTGAATCCTTTCTGAAAGAAATGCAAGCAGGTAGAGTAAAACAAAATAATAAGTTTCATAATTTGAAAAAAAATTTGGACATTTTGAGCAAAACCATAAAGAATAGCAACAAAATTTAAAGCAATCAAATGTTGAACAACATAATGGGGTTTAAATAAATGAATAAGAGAGATAGAGGGGGAAATAATAAACAACAGGGTTATGTAATTTGCAAACAGGGTTATGTAACACTAGATGATCAGGTATTCAAATTAGACTATTTATTATTTATAAAATGGGAGTCGAAAATTTTTTTGGAAATAATATGGGACTAATACAATGCACGAACAAATGTAAAGGAAGGTCGAAATCATTATGAGCGGGGGATGGGGTCAAATTAACAACTACATTCCAGAGATAGGGCAAAATGGTATGCGCAAACTGAACATGCACACAAGGTGAGAAGGGCCGTCAGGACAAAGAAAAGAAAGAAAAATAATTTAGAGGGTGGAGGTCAGATGAAAAAACAACAATTCGGAGATACGGCAAAATATGATTAAATGGTATGGTAAAACTCAGAATATGCACACAAAGTGAGAAGGGCAGGCAGAAATANGGGCAAAATGGTATGCGCAAACTGAACATGCACACAAGGTGAGAAGGGCCGTCAGGACAAAGAAAAGAAAGAAAAATAATTTAGTGGGGGTGGAGGTCAGATGAAAAAACAACAATTCGGAGATACGGCAAAATATGATTAAATGGTATGGTAAAACTCAGAATATGCACACAAAGTGAGAAGGGCAGGCAGAAAGAATAGAAAGAAAAAATCATGGGGTTGGGCAGTTAGAAAAACAACAGATTAAACATACAAAAATTGGATAAGATGGAATAAAAAAAAATAATAAGGTAATAGAGGTATTGGTTTTATTTAGGNAAGAAAAAATCATGGGGTTGGGCAGTTAGAAAAACAACAGATTAAACATACAAAAATTGGATAAGATGGAATAAAATGGGAAAAGGGTAATGAATAAAGGGGTATAGTTAAGTTGGTACAGAAAAAAAATTAAGTACTGTATGAGGAATGTAGCAACTAAAGAAAGAAAGAAAAATAATTAACAAATACAGACTGTGAATAGTAGAATAAAAAAAAATAATAAGGTAATAGAGGTATTGGTTTTATTTAGGGAAAAAGTTGAAAAATAATAATAGAAGAGAGGTAATTTTTATTTAAGNAAGGTAATAGAGGTATTGGTTTTATTTAGGGAAAAATATTATACATACCCTTAAGAAATATTTAAGTCTGGAAGAAAATGGCCTAAAAGAATTTGCAAAAAAAAAAAATAACTCAAGATGCTGGGTTGCAAAAAGTAGTATAGAAATTAAAATCAAATAACTATAGAAAATTATTAAGGAAAAGTTTATAGTAAAAAAATTAATATTTGTTTCAAAATTTAAGTGAAACTGGACTCAAAAAGGAACAAAATTTAGCTACATGTATTGAGTATGGACATTATGGTATCACAAAAATTGTGAAATAGTTACACATCATGTCTGTATATTTAGGATTATATACCTTACTGTATTCAATGTTATTTTAACTTATCTATCATGTGTGCAAGCCAAAGTTACGAATCAAAAGTGTTAAGGGGACTTGTGACATGTGTTTGTTACAAATTCATAAAAATAAAAAAGTATTTAAAACTTGATGAATGTCAATATGTGGTAGAAAGAAGAAGAGATCATAATGTGTATAGAATAGGACCTTACTCAGACACTGGAAATAAAAATAATAAGCAACAACTTGTCAATATAATTGTGTTAAGTGAATAATTTTTTTATGTATCTAGTGTTATGTAAAAAGATGTAAATATGGAACTATAGTACTACAATGACACAAGTGTTATTATAATTGCAATGATAATTTTGTTTGGGTCACGTATGAAACATGACCAAGTTGAATCAAGCACCCATGAATTAAATACATTAATGAGGGACAAAAACTGTTTTCAAAGAGAAAGTAAAAGATAAATATATTTTAATTGTATTAATGTAAATTTAATTATTTGCAGGTTATGTAAAATAAGGATAAGATGTGTTGTGCAAGGAGACAGATGAAGGTTATGTAAAATAAGGATAAGATGTGTTGTGCAAGGAGACAGATGAAGGTTATGTAAAATAAGGATAAGATGTGTTGTGCAAGGAGACAGATGAAGGTTATGTAAAATAAGGATAAGATGTGTTGTGCAAGGAGACAGATGAAGGTTATGTAAAATAAGGATAAGATGTGTTGTGCAAGGAGACAGATGAAGGTTATGTAAAATAAGGATAAGATGTGTTGTGCAAGGAGACAGATGAAGGTTATGTAAAATAAGGATAAGATGTGTTGTGCAAGGAGACAGTTGCAGGTTATGTAAAATAAGGATAAGATGTGTTGTGCAAGGAGACAGATGAAGGTTATGTAAAATAAGGATAAGATGTGTTGTGCAAGGAGACAGATGAAGGTTATGTAAAATAAGGATAAGATGTGTTGTGCAAGGAGACAGATGAAGGTTATGTAAAATAAGGATAAGATGTGTTGTGCAAGGAGACAGATGAAGGTTATGTAAAATTGAATGGTTAAGAACAGATCAGTTGTTTTCTTGTGAGGAAACAGAAGTATGTAAATTGATGAGAAAAAAGACTTGCGAAGTATTATGAATGAAAAGAAAAGGGAAATAACTAAATAAGTCTTATGGAAAATATTGTATGCCAATGTTTTGTTTTAATTTTTAGGTGCTGGTATAATGTTGTAACACTTAGATAACGATTGTAAATTTTCTGGAAATTAAGTGTAAGAAAACAACGGTTGCAGAAATTATAAACAATCAACGCTTAAAGTTGTTTCAGTTTATACCAAAAATTTATCAAAATTTGTTCCAAACCTGGGAGTACGTAACGTTGCGGTTTTCTAGGTTCTATATNAGTTTATACCAAAAATTTATCAAAATTTGTTCCAAACCTGGGAGTACGTAACGTTGCGGTTTTCTAGGTTCTATATTTTTCTTTGTGCTAAGTGCAGCGTAATTTAGTTATGTCACGAGTTTGTTTATGTAGAAATTATTTAGAGGGTATTGCTGTTATTTTTATTGTTCGTTTGATCCTTAGAGGGTAATAAAGTATTGCAAATTTCCAATCACGCAAAATTAAAGAAAAGTGTCCTGATTGGCTCTTGTCTTGGAATTGCTGATTGGAGGAGGAAAGTGGCATGGTCAGACGACAGCCAAATGAAAATGAATCCTATAGTGGTTAAAAAGTTTCCTTAAGTGGCACAAAGTACCCCAATATCCCAGGGTTAAGGCTGCGTCACAATTCCAGTAAGGTGATCGCTAATGTTTATTTAAGGTAGAGTAAATCCATTTATGTGTAAGCAGTTTTTTTTTAATTTTTATTTGTTATTTCTAATATTTATCCTTTTTGCAATAGTACCCTAAGCACACAAATAGCACACTCGCACAAAACTCCTAGCTACATATGCAAAAACAAAGTTATGGCATTGAGGTATTGTTTAAAATCATTACATTGTTGAACTGTTAAAACTCCACATAATCCCCGGTATTTTTAACGAATTTCCGTAGTCGCGGTTGTATGTTTGACACAGCTGCCTGCAAAAAGGTTTGTGGAACTTTGGTGATCACATTGGATATTGTTGCTTCCATTTAATCCAAAGTCTGTGGTTTTCTCTTGTTAACCTCCTTTTAGCCCACTGCCAGAGAAAAAAAATCACAGGGAGTTAAATCTGGGCTGTGCGCTGGTCATTTGTGTGCACCATGTCTGCCAATACGACGACTTGGGAAGTGATCAAGAAGCCAATCACGGACAGCATTTGCAGAATGTGAGAGTATGTGGGTGCATCATCCTGCATAAAATGGAGCTGTGGATTGTTCTACTGTGAAATCAATGGCCACACATGGTCTTGCAGCATTGCCAGATACCTGTCAGCATTCATTGTGTTTCGCAGAAATAAAGGACGAACAACTCTGAATTATGTCATCTCACACTAAACTGTTACCTTCGGACGTCCCTGTGCTTTTTCCAACACATTCGTGCGGGTTTTTGGCTGCCCAATAATGACTGTTGTGTCGTTTAGCGAAGCCACCAATGTGGAACACTGCCTCATCTGGGGCTCAATTCTAAGTTTTTCGAGAAGCAGTTCCTGAACGTGAAATACAGATTTTCGTAATATTTCTGGTGTNTCTGGGGCTCAATTCTAAGTTTTTCGAGAAGCAGTTCCTGAACGTGAAATACAGATTTTCGTAATATTTCTGGTGTTTGTTATTCAAAGTTAAAGATGACTTCTCGATTCTCTTGAAAAATCGATTGAGAGCACTTGACAGTCTATGTGTTGTCGAAAACTGTTTTCCCGATCGGGAAGCTCAATTTCAACGTTGCAGGTGGGAAGCATGGTGNTCTGGGGCTCAATTCTAAGTTTTTCGAGAAGCAGTTCCTGAACGTGAAATACAGATTTTCGTAATATTTCTGGTGCTTGTTATTCAAAGTTAAAGATGACTTCTCGATTCTCTTGAAAAATCGATTGAGAGCACTTTACAGTCTATGTGTTGTCGAAAACTGTTTTCCCGATCGGGAAGCTCAATTTCAACGTTGCAGGTGGGAAGCATGGTGTCCGTATTTATTGCAAACAGGCATAAACGTTATAGTTCCGTCCTTAAATATGGTGCATAACATAGACGGTGATAATATATGTGGGATAGTATTAAATGAAACTAACTGTATTAATACAGGTTCATAAATATGAATGGCGTATTTATTTATCCTAGAGTTCCTTTCCTATTGTACAAGTGGTTTGTGAGGCTGCTGAAGCGTAGAAAAAAATGTTTTGGGTTCGCTCGGCTGACAAATAATTTTTGCTTCTCGTAAAATTATATATAAAAAAAATTTATATTCAAACTAATTAAATTGGCAGCTTGTATAATTTTATAATTAAATACATAAGCTACACAGTTTTTTTTGTAAAAAACTCATTATTTCAATAGTGGTGATGGAAATTCGTGTGTGCCTACAATAAAAAATTTAAACAATTTTATTATTTAAGATTTGTTGTTTAAGCCTAACACAATTATGTAACCAAAATTTATTATTCTGATTATTAAAATGACATTGTACATATCGTCTTCTATACAATCGTCAAGTACATCACAGTGAGATTTATTTTAACGGACTGTTAGCTGGGATACTACGTAACAAATGGTCTCTTCTTTTGACAGTCACGTGAAACAGTATATTCCTTTAAAACGAATATTATTTCAAACTGCCAATCTGTGTATTTAACACACAATCAATTCATTGTGTCCCCGCTTTCATCAGCAAATAGTTTTAATATATGATAAGATAGCGGCCATGTGGCGATATTTAATTCTAAATATCCTGTGTTATGCATTGATAAATTGTATAGTACTTGTTTTAATATAAGACAATGAATAAATTATAAATATATGTGCACTTTTATGCACTAATTACCCATTGGAAATGCATAGTTTGCAAGAATAGCTTTAATTGCATCATACAATATTGCAGGCACAGTGTGTGTTTGCATTCGTCACGTTACCTACCTGAACACATTGGAGGTAAGGGAAGAGAGTTGTGATGGGGCGATCGTTAAAACCAGAGAACTGCCTGAGGAATGAGGTCTCGAAACAATGGCTGCAAATTTTTTTTCTAACCTACACTATTGCTAAGTGTTAAGTGTACGTCCAAGGTAGGGACGGGAGTTTAGGTGCGTCTCAAAGCTGGGCCCAATATGCCTACAGGAGTGGGAATTGCGTGCATTGTGGTAAAGAGGAGTTAAAGCAACCATGGCAGCAATATCGAAACTATAGTGCGTTTAGAATTACTATTTGGGCATAAATTGCTCCCGATCGGCAGGAGCATTGACACTGAGACCTGCCGATAGATTTCCCCCAGAAACTTAGAATTGAGCCCCTGACCACAGAATGTTCGAAAAAAGTTCAGGTCAAAATTTATTCTAACCCAAGAAAATGTCTGCAAACTCCAGTCGTCAGGAAACGATTGTTGAACAAAATGCGCCTTCCATGGCCTGAAAGAAAGATTATTCTTACGAATTGTAACAATGTTGCATGGATACCACTTTCGACCATCCACCACCTTTGTACGTGGACCACAGATCCCCAGACCTCAGCCAGCCGCTATCCTGGCCCGTTCGTCCACACTCAACACAGGCGACATGTCACCTGAAACACACAAACACATCATGGAATGGAGAGTATAATGGTGCTGGTTTAAACACAATCGACATAAATGAATAAATTATATATGTATTAAAAATTGAGAATGACTTTTCATACATCCTGTGTAAGGTATATATGGTCATTACTAATCATACTTAATAGGAATTTTTTGGGGGTTTCACATATTTTGCAAATTATACCATGAAATATGATGGAGAGAAAGGCTACGACGATCAGGGTGATTATGCGATAAAACACTGGTATTTTATGTCAAATATATATTTCTTGTCGCTGAATCGTGTTTAATGCGAGAACGTCTCTGGAAACAAAATTTTATTTTACAAAACGTTAGTCACAGAGTATGTTTATGTTGACACACTAAGGTTATACAGCTATAAACGATGGTAATCAAGAAGTCTCGGAATACCATTTAATTCCGATGAATTTTTCAAGTCTTACCTTCTTGAAATTCAACTCATGATTGTACTACGTTATATATAAGTTGTACAAAACATATTTACATTATGTCATACACAAAACTATCCCAACTGTCGTTTATGTCTTGTACTTGATGTGTATTGTCATGATACATTTGTCTAACAATCGTGCACAGAGACAGGAAACAAATGCGCAAAGAATTTGGTTTACCGGTTCGATTTTTACCTATTTCATGTCACAATTGTTCCTATGACATGTGTGAAACAAAGCATTAGTTATACTTCGTGAATTTGACTTATTACCATCGTTGGTGTGAAATGTTGTGATTTATAAGTGATATTACACTTTTTTCTTTGTGGTAATTAAATGTTACTTATTAAATTGATGTATTTTGAGGAAATCTGAATGTTTATTTGAAAATCTTTCCGTGTGAATTGTGCGGTAACAGCAGCTTGCAACTTGACAATCTTTCTGCCTAGCCGAACTAGGTAGGTGGTGTGTTCGCGGGTTTTTGTGATTATGTGTCGCTCACTCAATTTCGCCACAAAGCCCACACAGAAGTCACTGCGGGGGCGCATGGACGTATAAGCGCTGACCGGGTCGTAGTTGATGGGGTCGTCGCATTGTTGTTGGCAGCCATGGCACGCTTGCATGACTGTTTGATTGTTTGAGGTGGGTATTTTTAGGGCATGCACAGTGCCAATGGTATTCTTGACCATCACAATAATGGCATGGAGTTGACAGTGGTTGTTTTCTGTCCCACTTCATGTTTTTGTTTCGCATACAGTCTGTCACGCTATTGTTTTTTCTCACTTGCCTTGGTAAATTTTTTCTATGCTTGTACCTGCACTGTAATTTTGATCCCATTGTTTACCGAAAAAGTGTGTTTTAGTACTATTTTGTACTGTGTCTTGCCCTTTCATATGGAGCTCATAGCTCTATCATGCAGCACTTGTTTCCCATTCGCAGTGCGGTTGAAACGAATTTCGCTCCAAGATTATAGTGGCACACATGAGTCCATTAAGGCTGCTATTAAGAAGTGGTACCAAATGGGGTGGTGCTCTGGGCGCGCTGTTTCTGCCACCACTTCAAGCACTTCGTGATCGGGTGGGTGTGGGTGGAAACGTCAGACAATATGTACTTTTCTGGTGATAAATGTGGTTAGTTTCTCTGTTGGCTGTTGCTCTTCTAACATTAGTTTGCTTTGTACTTGAAGTTATGTGAATGCTTCACCACAGCAGCACTGGAAAGCATGGAGGAACTCTTCCCACTGTAGACCGTAGTTATTGATTGCCACCAGGAATGCACCTCTCCAGAGAGTTGCACTCCAATGCAGCTAGGCTACTTCTCCGCGCATAACCCATAGCTTTGCAGGCGTGCTGTACAGTCACTCAGGAATGGAGATGGGTCCTCTGTAGATGCTTCTGCAAAGGTGGGTAGCGACTGTAATCAAGAGGGTGCGGTAACACTGGTTGGTCCAGGTTCAGAGGTTGGGATGACAGCAATGGTTTATTGTTGCCTTCTGCTATTTTGTGGCCACGTGTTTGGAGCTAGTGGACACAATTTGAGCCAGGCAATTATGTCACCAGGTCTAATTGCGTAAATTATGGTGCTTGAGTTTGTAGTAGTGTAATCATCTGTTGGGGAAGGCGGGCGTGGAAAAGTAGGTGTCGAGTGGTGGTATGTAAGGGGCAGATGGTGGAAGAGGAAAGGGCACTGAAGTCAAGGCCGAATGGCGGGGTTTGAAATGAGCCAGAGATGCTGCATCGTTTACAGCTTCCACGTGCGCGCTGATAGCATGTGGCAGCTGTGTCTGCCATTGCTGTACATTTCTGACACGTCAACTTGCAATATTATACTGTCAATCTCTAGCCAGGCTGCAAACATTGTCCATGTACATGTAGTGCACACACATTTCCCTGTAACACGTCACTACTTTCGCCCTCTGGACACACTGGGCGGTGACATTCCATGGGTTGGCAATCTGGAGCAGTTAATAAATCTTTGCACACTGTATGAATGTTCAATTGATTATCATTACTCTGGCACTGCGAGCTCTAAAAGTTCGGTTTTGTATGGTCGCGAGCTCGGTCGCAGTTAGGCACATTGAATGGCAATACTGTAGGCACATAGTACACTTAAGAGTGTGGGTACTCTGGCCCATGCACGGTAAACTGGCACACAAAATTTCGTTTTTTGGGAACTGAATGTTTGAATTTTGTTGTCAAATATTGTCCATAACTTCAAATTTGCACTGGCTTTGCATTTTTTTTATCACATCGGAGCTGTTCATGTGTTCGCTGTTGTTCGTGGTGCAGTTGCTCGTAGGGTTGGTGTTACGAGCGCACTTGCAATATGTTGTGCCTAATTCGTATTTGGCCACTACATTATTTAGGATAGGGCGCAAGTATTGCCACCACAGAGGTATCGCGACTCCTACAGGGATCAGGCCAGCCATTGTTTATGGTAGCGTCATGACAGTCGAACCCGGTGGTGGTGATCTTGGGCAAGGCCCACCCTTTCTCTGGTAACCACCCTGTGCCTGCTTGGAGTGGTGTAGCGACCAGAGGTGGAGGGTATGTGCGCGCTTGTTTACACAGCCACTGTGCTGATCGATACTCTCAGCTGGAGTTTTGGTTTATCTTTTCTTTCATATACTTGTTTTGAAATTGCCCTACAAATTATATATGCTGGCTCTTTCACTACGCACCATCGACCGCCTGCCGGGACAGGGGGGTATGTGGTTGCGATGCACTGCTCTGCACTTTCACACATACACACTACACTCGTGTCGGCCCTCGTGGTGCGCTGCAGCCACTCTAGTGTGGTTGATACGGTGGACGTGCAGCATGGTAAAAGGTCTGGAGGGGAAGATGCTATTCTGTGTCACATTGATAGCATCAATTTGCTGCATCATGTTGTACATATTATAACAATGTAGTTAATGTCCATTGGTTTACCAAGATAGTTTCCTAGCAGTCGCATGAAAAATATTTAAACACGTATAATAATATCTAATTAGAAAACCCAATAGTACGATTTAAATAGAACTTCAGCAAAGTTTTAAGTAACCAGAAAAGTACATATGTATTTTTAAGTTAATTTTTATAACTTCAGCAATTGATAACAAATAGAAAAAATCAAGTACTGAAAGGTGCATAAACTGAAAATAATTAACTGCTAATTTTAATATCTTGAAATACAGAAAAATAAATAAATAAATTTTTTAAATGAGATTTGTGATAGCAGAAGAAAACTTTTCTTCCTAACCTTGGAATTTGATTTTATGTCGCTGTAAGTCCTGGTAAAAGCAGACATGAGATATCTCCCGGGCTATATGGGGATTGCCTGGCATGGATATCTAAGGATGCCCGCCATAGACATCGAGAGGATATCCACCATGGTCCTCGGGTTGGTGGATGGAGAGGCAAGGGTGACTGCCATGGACATCGGGGGAATGTCCACCATGGATGTCGGGGAGAAGTCCATTATGAATATAGGGGGGTGACTGCCAAGTGGACATTTGGACTACCAGTGGATATCCCTAAGATGTATATAGGAAATATGAGGATATCCTGTGAACATGATTAATATCCTTGCAGTATATCCTATGAACATTCATTAAATATCCTTGTGCTCTGTGGGTAGGAGCGAACATAACTGTGTGAAATGAACATCCCTCCCAGTCGACCATTGCATCTCGCTTAATCTTCAAGAGAGAGACCCCAGGCTCTCTCCAATGGAGGTTATTGCTTATTTAAGTTACCTAGGACCTTATGAGTACCTTATTAGTAGTAGGCACTATATGGTTTACCAACACATACTGCACCCTGCATCTTATCTAACTTGTTACTGGCTAATCCTCTTTAAAACTTCACAGCAACCTACTACCTTCCTTGGCTACTACATCCCAAAAATATAACCTTAAATAATTATCAATAATGATATGGAAGACATCATAAACTCTAGTTAGTTATAAAAATAAAATTAATTTAATTAGATGTGAAGAGTAATTAACTGAAAAGTATCCTAGTGAAAATTAATACACATCTGTTTTTTTCTGAACTCAAAAATACTTATTTTATTCGAACTTGTTTTTTATGTTCAGAATGGGATTACACAAACAACAAATAAATAACATAAATATTTCGAACAATCTGAAAAATCCAAATTCCAGTCGTCTCAATACACAAAAATTTTACAGTGTAATCATATATTTTTTTTTTGTTTCTTTATTTTTAAGGAGACCACAACTGTTAAAAAACGCATTCGAGAAACAGGTTCTAGTTTACCATAACCTCGAAACCTTCCCATTCAAATTACAAAACACAAAAAAAAATTCTACTTAATGGTTTGCAGATTTTATCTTTACATATAGATTGGTAGCTATTTCGAGTTTAAATCTTCCCGAAGTATCTAAATCATGTGAAACAAAACACCCCAACCTTTGTTTTGAGCCATTAAGGTCAATATGGAAAAGATAAAATACTTCGTTCTCAGCTAACCTACTACCCGACTAACAATGACAAAGTTTAAAAGAATTCAAGTTCCTAAAACATTTAGCCAATCACTCTTCTTATTCTTACAAGCACCCTTAAATCCAAGTTACTATCTAATCGCCCCTCGCACATTTCCTTCAAAATGCTACATGCCGATTTGTTTTTTACCTAAAGGTGCTGCCAGAGATGTAACTTCTCCGAGGGTTGCTACATGAGTGATTCCTTGTTTTAGACTAACCTACAATTTAAAGCTGGCTAAAGGATAACAACAACTCTGATTCTAAAAAAAAAAAAAATCACCTATCTAGAAAACTAGCAAAGAGCAAAACCGTTTACACTTAACTTCGCCTACATTGTGCCAGGTTGGGTCATCCTCCTCCGTGCTGGAAGTGAACAGAACAGGTCTTCCTACCTCGAAGACCCAGGCATCTCTCTCTCGAATACAACCACCTTTACTTCAATAACACCATGCCTGATTTTCCCCACTGCTAGTGCTTCGGCCAATCCTGGCCAGCCAGACAGCCAGCCATGACATAGATGCTGTCAGCCAGCAACGCACCTTCTTCCCCTCTACTCAAAATAGTTTCAAGCCAGCGACAACACAGGTAGTCAATTTGCCGCAGCAGCAGCTCAATTCGCTGGAAAAGGGGGAACTAGGAAAATATTTAACTGCTCCTGGCAGCTGGATGGCTAATCGATAAACTGTTGGCTTGCTGTTCTTGTTATTGACCACCTCTCCAAAGCAGTTCTCGTGCAGCTGGACTGTTCGCTACGACATTCACTGTCTTCGTCTGTGATCTGCTATTTTTTTCAACCACGATAATCTCGACCGGAGTTAACTAGAAGCTTGTGCACTCATAATTCCCTATAAGTGGCGTGCAAACATGCAACTTCTTACAAGTCGAAGAAGAAAAATTATTAAATGTTGCTAATTATCATAGGGCATAGTGAAATTCCTTTAAATGTAGTAATTAAAATCTAAAAAATGAAAATCCCTTATTCAAGCATGCGTATAAACAAAAAACCGAAACGGAAAACTTTATGGGCGTGACAATATTAACCCTTATGGACTCCAGAGGAAGCCCAGAAGCAGTAATATCCCTGCAGTTTTTTTTTGGATAAAATTTGGGGACCAGAGGTTATCCCTGTTTTCGTTTGGATGTTTCTGCTCAAGAACGATATTGTAAAGCCATCGATACGTTACGAACACTAATGCGAAGGTAGAGCGAAACTCGTCGACAGAAGGACCTGTTTTACTTGTGAAGATGACATCTTGATGAAAGGTTCAAGTGCAACTACGAATTCTCGGCTAGGAGAGGCAACATCGTCAGTGATACAAACATATCTTCTGGCAAGATCATCGAGCTGTGCTAAATCTGAAGTCTGATCAAGGACCGGCAAAAGGAGACAATCATCCACAGATTTCAATGCTCGGAGGAAATGAACATCGCCTTGGCAGACTAGGCAAACTGGTCGAGATCAACGAGTCCAAGCTGGGCAAGCAGAAGAACAGGAGAGGATGCAAGGTTCATAGCCAGTGTGTTTGCGGAGACATGCAGGCGTACAACCATAAGAAGATCTTCCTGGTTCCCTTNAGTCCAAGCTGCGCAAGCAGAAGAACAGGAGAGGATGCAAGGTTCATAGCCAGTGTGTTTGCGGAGACATGCAGGCGTACAACCATAAGAAGATCTTCCTGGTTCCCTTGGAGAAGAGGGACACCACCATGTTGGTAAAGATCATACTCGAGTGGATCGCGCCCAGCACCACGACAATCTCCGATAGCTGGCGAGGCTACAAGAAGTTGGAAATTCATAGCTACAGTCACCTGCAGGTGTGCAGCTAGGAGAGTGGAGTGGTCCATACAAGAAACATCCAGAAGCTCAAGGGCGAGGTGCTGAGTGTGCACACATAAATCATTGAGAGTAACTGGTGCTCGGTGAGCTACCACAGGAAGTATTAGTGGCTCAGCTACCTGCCCGACAAAACATCTGGAAAAATAACAATCTATATGGCGAGTGCCTGCACTCGTTGCTGCTCCAGGCCGCTGTCGTGCATGGTCGACACAAAAGACGATGGAGATTCGTTTATGCCTTCCAGGAACTATTCGGTTTGTTTCGGGCAGGGTTTCGTTTACGAGTGTGATGTTTTTCATTTAATTTAGTTAGTGATATATTTGATTTTCTTTTGTGATTTTTATTGGTTTTTTCATTGTGAATGTGATTGAATTTTTTCACTTCCGAGTGTAATTGATTTGTTATCGTTTTCATTTGCGAGTGTGATTTATTCTTCTTTTCCATTTTTTGTTTGATAGTTTAGTGTCGCGTTTCATTTCCATTTGTGAGTGTGATTGTGCACAAATAGATCGACTCAGTCATGACGAATCTTTCCGACAAAGCCTGCACTTGTCTCTGCTATGTGCGCCGAGCTTGGATTTGTAGTTTGATCAAATGTCGGAGTAAAAAAATAATATTTTCGCCACTAGAACTAAATTAAACCTTCCTGCAGAATGTGGTTTCATTGCATAGATCCTCGCATATGAAAATTAGAGCAATTTTAATTCTTTATCACAATGCTAATTGTACTAGAAAATTCATATGTAGTAACGAATTTCCATCTCCCTCGCGATATATATTCGCTTACACCAAGGTGAATAACCTGAATTTTCCATTCAACAAAACAGCTAGGGAATGCACAGGGAGTAACAAATTGTTATCCCATCGTGATATATTTAACTACAGAAATGCAGTAGGCCTAAAATTGCAACTTACGAGTCCTATGCATCAAAAGTGGAAGAAGCGAATGCATTGTGTTACGCCTGTCTTTTCCACATATGAACATGTGCACATAGAGATGTGAGTTTTTTGTTGCAGGAATTAATGGATGTATCAAGTTTTGTAACATTTTCAAAATGTGTTCTGAGTTTTCATTCAATGGGGGGAAAATGTTAGAATATATTATTTTTGCAGTTAATTTTATCGCAACATGTTACTCAAAATGCAAAAACAAAATGTTTCAAGCTTATGATACTAAATCTGGAACATAATGATGTAAACGCATAGTATTATCACCACTAAAATTTTGTAGTTATTTGAATAGAACGAAGCACATTTTTGCTTACGTAGGGTGCAGTCGCTTGACGCATCCTTATGACGGCCACTCATAGCGACCTTCGTGAGCTAGAGTGGCGGATAGCAAGGCTAAAGCAGAGGAGGGGAAGNCGCTTGACGCATCCTTATGACGGCCACTCATAGCGACCTTCGTGAGCTAGAGTGGCGGAAAGCAGGATAATGCAGAGGAGGGGAAGGACAGAGATTCCCTGCAGGATTACATCCAGATGTGTGCGTACTGCCTATGTGGTCTCCACATGGGCAGGGCTTGCTCGAGACTAGATCCATAGTTCCGAAATGAACTTTCTTACGTCACTAAAGTTNTCCAGATGTGTGCGTACTGCCTACGTGGTCTCCACATGGGCAGGGCTTGCTCGAGACTAGATCCATAGTTCCGAAATGAACTTTCTTACTTCACTAAAGCTNAATGAACTTTCTTACGTCACTAAAGTTTGTTTCTAGCAACTACGCTTGGTGAAATGTGTGAAAAATCACTGAAACTGTAGCTGACATGGAAGGAAAAACTACTGTAGGAAGTCTGAAAATACTCGCCTTTATTTGTCTGCTCTGCAAAGCCAAATTATAAACCGTGTTTTTATTGTTCTTTAACACATTTGCCTTTATTTGGATGTCAGTTAGAAAACTTATATTCTGAGTTATTCGAACTTGAAATCTATTCAATAAGTTACACTTAGTTTTATGCAGAAAGGTGTTCTTTATATATTATTGACTCGTTCATACGGATTATATATTTATTTTACGACTTGTTTTTACATGTGGCGAAGATAAGACGAAGTTCCATCAAACATTTGAAGATTGGACAGGTTCTAAAATGTATTTGATGTTTGACTGTCACAGCCAATTAGAATTGTACACGACAAAAATTGAATTCAAGAAACATTAAAATAACGAATAATTGCTGAAAACAAAGTAGGTATTGAAGAAAAATTAATTTACGTAAATTCTGTATGTGCATGAATGTTTTTTCAAGTGAATATTGCACATAATATTACGAATTCGGAAATATTAAATTTCACTGTGCAGGAAACATCTCTGATAAATAAAATTTTCGTTCAGTAAAAAAGCAAAAATAAATTACATCACCTTACATTTCTTTCTGTAATGGACTGCATGGAAAAACAAAAGCACTATATCACTATGAAAATAATTTTTAAATAATCTGGAGATTCAAATTTGATTCTCCAAGTAAACAAATTCGATTGTGTGGCACATTTTCAAACACATTTAAGATTATTTGATAAAAATTTTTAAAGGAAAAATTTGATGACCATATTTTTTCTTCAAATTTTATTTTTCATATATGGTTGAAGACGAAAATTTGACAGTGTGACTGAGGCTTTACCCAGGGGAATTTTGATCTGACGAATGGAACGTCTGCCGCCATACTGTATCTGGTGAATGGAATATGAAAAAGACAGAACTCCAAAAAGAGTGGTCGAATGGAACGGACCTAATGTATTTTGTTTGATGCCCTTTTTATAGTCCATATCCCTAGTATTTAATAGTGTATTATGTGATATAGGTGATTTTATTGCTTTAGATTTATTTTTGAAATGGTAGTCTAGTGTTTTTGTACCTTGAAATATTTTCGTGTACTTTTCAAGTCATTATACAGTAAATTAAATAAATGATGTTTTCGTATGTAATCGTCATTCGCTGAGTAGCTCTCAAGTTGTTCACTTCGGGTAGTTATGTTAGTATTTTCGTCAGGTGCACTCTCTCTTGTTCTCTACTGATCTATGACATCATATAATTTCCCTTGTTTGTTTTTTAATTTATCATGTTCTACAAAATAACATACAGATTTTATTCCTACTGAGATGTCGGCGACTCATGAGTATCCATAATGGGGAAAACTTAATTATTGAGGTGGAAGACAGAAGAATGGATGTCGAGGTAAGACATTCTCCAGACGTTTTGTTCGAACCTGACAAGGTACAGCCGAACCCTCTGTTGAGGACACTAGCCGGTGATGAAGTGTTGCTACTCCACAATCGAGGGTCGGATAGTGTTGTGGAATGGCCTTAGCAACCCATTGTCAAACTCACTTACTCCACGTCGGCTTCGGGACCATATGTAGTGTTTATCGAAAGTGCTGATAAGAATAATGGCAATCTTAACACGCCTAAATTAATCGGATAATCTTCTAGAAATACTTCGAGCGGGTCCTAATCGGCTCAAAATTCTTTAGTCGGCGTATTACAGAGTTTGGAATCTTCACTGCCTGTCTTGGGGGTGCAACTCATGAATAAATGTTTTGAGGAAGATGGTTCTGTAGTTTACAAACCCACGAAACAGAAATGTATAACCTTTCAAGGCCAATTGCTTCCTGACAGGTTGTCAATTTACAAACATTATTATATCATACACAGAGTTCCGAGGGTGATCATGTGCTCACAATGCTCCCGTTTCAGACATTCGGCCAATTTGTGCAAAAGCATGTTCACAGTGTGGGGAGGTACATNGTGCTCACAATGCTCCCGTTTCAGACATTCGGCCAATTTGTGCAAAAGCATGTTCACAGTGTGGGGAGGTACATGTCAGTTCAGATTGTCCAGCATTTCGCTTCATCTGTCAAAATTGTCGGGGTAATCACTGTGCATCCTATAAAGATAACTGTCCTCAGTTGAAAATTGAATCGCAAACTAAAAAACTAATGACCATCTATAACTTTTCTTACCCCCAGGTAAAGTCTAGAATGACTGCGAGATCCCGAATTGCCACACAGACTTCGGACGAGGATTTGCGTCAAGCTGCACCCAGGCGACACAGTATAAGGCTTCTTTTCCTTCTTTTTTGAGCACTCCTGCTGCTACTGGTCCTGTTGCACTTCCCACACAGTTGACGCCCATCGGTTTTTCTTCGGATCAACTGTTTTCAGATAAGGTGAGGTTGCAGGTCAAACGACCCCTTATGGATACAGTTCCTACAGAAAAGCAGGCGAAGACTAAATCACAACCCTCTGGTTCGACTTATCTCTAACTCCAACAATTGAAGATTTCCAAATCGGTTACTCCAATCTCTTCACCCACAGCACATTATTATGCCTGGTATAATCCACAGGTCTCATTTTCTGTAAGTGGCATTGCCGTTCTAAGGAAGCCATCTCACTCGTTGACTCCTAGGGAATCCATTGGGAAGACTGTCAGAGAGGGTTACAGCTTCGTCATTGGGGATGCGAACTTCAGGATGTAATGCACGCCTTGTTTACTTTTGCTACGGGAGAATATGAAAATACTAATCTCGGGAAAGCGATCGCCAGGCTTCAACAACTTATCAATCTCCATGAAAGTTTATCACCTTCTACTCTTAGTTTGTCTCAGTCCTGGTATGAAAATCCTTCAGTGGAACTGTCGACCCCTTGCACAAAAACGAGAGAAATTGCAACATTTTGACACAACAAATGGTATTGAGGTCATCCTGTTACAGGAAACGAATGTATTGTTTGGTTATATTGGCGCAGCTTTGTATGATTCCAATTTTATGGCAATTATACACAATTTATTCATGTTGTGGCAGCTATTGTTTCGTATAGGTTGGCATCGCACCAAGTCTAGGTCTCCTATCCTAACCCTCAGCTGCAAATAGTGGGTTGTTGTGTTCAGGTAAATGGCATATCTGTGTCTTTCTTCTCTATTTATACTTCACCCAGGCAAACACTTTCTTCGACAGACTGGACGGATATTTTCAATGCTTTGCATGGCCAGATTATTTTCGTGGGCGATGTAAAGGCCCATCACTCTGTCTGGGCTGATTCTCGTACTGACACTGCAGGTAAACGGCTCAACATATCGAACACCTTGTCGCCCATCGTCCTGCTTAATACTGGCTATCACACTTATATGGGTTCCTTTATCAAGCGGAGTTCTGCCATTGATGTCATACTCTGTTCTGCTTCTCTTGCACACAGTGTGAATTGTATGTCCTGGATGTACCCCTGGGCAGTGATCATTTTCCTCTCGTCATATGTCTGCGTTTAACTAGAAATTACTCTGTTGATTTGCCACCTGGTCATACTCAGTTATGGAATGCCAGTTATGTCTATTATGTTTTGGGACGATTTTAATGTGGTTCTTCAAAGGTGTCTCAGACAGACTCATAGTTTGCATCAATCCCTCCAACAGGATAATGATTTGTTGGAAACATCCATTCAGGAGGCCATCAATACCTCTACTCCTCTTAAGAAGTCACTTCGGCCATTCTATTCATATTCATGTTACTGTTGGACCGAAAAATCTTCGCTTCTCATGCATCTCGCAAGTTTGTTCCACAGGTTTATCGGAAACACAGTACTACAGCCAATATATTTTCCTACCACTCTCATTTCCAGCACACGATTTCCAGTGCCAAAGTAGCCCAATTCTGATCCTCTTTGCGATATGGTGCCACAATCAGTCAGGTCTGGCGGAAAATTCGCTCCTTATGTAATGTTGACTCCATTCGTGTCTACCTCGCCTTCCCTTTGGACATTCTCCAAAACTTGCACGTGGCACTTGCCCCAGATTATGTTTCTTTGCAGTCGGAGATAGAGTTGATGGGTCATCTCACAATGGTTGGAGATCGCTACTTGGTTGGCCCTTGGCATTTATTTAGCACGGGAGATCCAACAATCTATCCATCATGCTGTTACAGCACCAGGCCTCAATGGGATTACCTGCTCCCATTATATAATTTGCATCTTGAGGGGTATTTGCTGTTTCGTCCTGAGTGATGTTACAATTCCATCCCAGTGGATGATTCGTCTCATTGTACCGATCAAGAAACCAAACAAGCCACCTGATGGTGTATCGTATTTTCGACATATTACCCTGTTGTCGACCATCCAAAACACCTTTGAACATCATATTATAAATAGTTTTGAATGGTGTTTGGAATGGAATCGTCTCCTACAGCCTGACCAGTTTGCTTTTCGTAAAGAGCGCTTTATGAGAGATGCTATTGCCACCTTGGTGTCTAAGATCACCCAAACATATCACAACAAAGCTATCCTTTTTTTTGTATTTGACTTCTGTGTTTGATTCGCTGCATCCTCCGACTCTTCAAGAGGATCTCCCACACTTGTGACTACAGACACAATTTGTCCGCTTGTTGCTCAACCTTTAGTTGGCAAACAGGAGTACCTCAAGGCTGGCAACTATTTTACTTCCGCTCTTTACAGTATGTCCAGACGGTATTGCACACACTCCAAAATGTCTGTTTACGTTTATTTCTTGTGGTGATGCACTCCACACCGATCGCAGATTTACACGCGGAATCTTGACTGGCTCATTACGACATCCCCTCGAAACATGCCGTGCAAATATTGACTCCATGCCAATTTTATGCAGTCCCGCCTCTGTCATTGTTCTGTTCGCCATTTGGGGTTCACTATATTTCCACAGCTTTTATGTTAAGAACCAGCTTTTCCCATTTGTTCTCAACATCTATATTATTGGAAAGATTATGAATCTCTCTCATATATCCCAGATGTAGTATCTTTCTATCAGACTTCGAAGAGTTTTCTTCTTCCCGAGAAGGTGCGGGTTTTGCATGCTCAGCATTTAGCTCGGACTGAGGACCACTTTCATGTTTACTCAGATGTTTCGAAATCGTCGGGCTTGGTTGCACGTGCCTTTTATGTTCATATTACAGGCGATTGTGGATTCTTTCATCTGCATCCTTCTTCCTGTATTTGAAAGCAACAAGGATATCTTCATAACCTCAAGAACGAAATGTGCCTGGGAGACGTAGACACATTTTTTTGTTTACATTGAATCAATCGTACATAATAAAAATTCATCAGCACAGAAAATTGAAAATTTGTTGAATGAAATAGGCCTACTATAAATTTTTAATTTTAAAAGTACACTTGGTGTATTTCACGAATACAATATTACACCTCTGAGAAACGTTAATAATAAACTATGACAATATAAAACTCCCTAAATTTTTATGGGAGGAAACCATGTATGCATTACATGAATAAATAAAGTGAGAAGACGAAATTGCGATAATAAAAACAAACCTATGAAAAGCAAAGATAACCCAACAATGTCCCTATTGTGATTGGCCAGCGAGATCACAAGATGCAGAGTCACTTATCTCGTAACACGCAAAAGCTAGACATTGACAAACTTTTTCATCACGCCCATGTCACATGATATTATAATAATAGGTCTTCTTGGAACACATTAGTCAAGGTGTAGCCGGCGTACATGAACATGTTGCTTGTTATGTTGTCGCTACTAGGCCACCTGAGTTATACAGGCTGGTGGCTAGTAGTTTATATAGTTAAATTAATTTGGTGCAGACTAAGGGCACCTGTGGTTGTTGCATTAGGGGTAAACAAATACTCGCGATCTCCGTTATTTAACACACCAGTATGTTATTGGTCTGAAGGGCTGAATACTATGCGTCGGGGAAGGTTGTTGAAGGGAGATGTTTCTCTACTTATCTGTGACTGTGGCTTTTGGTGAGTTGTCTTCGTTGGAAGCTGAGGCATGGTGAGTTGGGTGGCCCTGGTTCAGGCCCTCGGACTGGCTCTCATTGGCGTGCTGTACTAAGTTGGCTTCTTCCTGCGGCTTTGACTGACTCTCTCGGAAGCCCGGGATTGGTTTCCCGGAACTTATACTTTCCCTGCGACCCCGGCTGGCATTCCTTGTTTGTAGAGCGTGTCTCCTCGTCCTGCTTCGGGCTCGCGTTTCTGAATTCCCCATCGCGGAAACTGTCACTACGTTTTCGGAAATGAACTCATAAGTTCTCGGCACTTTTACCGGGTTTATCTCGGGAATTTACACATGAAGTTTCGGCTGTTCCTGGGTTCTCTCCTCGGTGACGTCACTATTGACTGACTGACGTCGCCATCCGGCGCATGACTACGTCTTCTCGGGGAATGGCGCCTCTCGGACTGGGGCTGCCACTCATCTCCGGGAATTTACTCAAATTCTCTGCACTGTTCTCTTCTCGGGGAATGGCGCCTCTCGGACTGGGGCTACCACTCGTTTCCGGGAATGTACTCATATTCCCAGCACTGTTTTCGTCACATGACTGATTACTCCCGTTTCGGCTTCTCCCGTTTCGGCTGCATCTATCTCGTCTCGCGGCTGTATCGTCGAACTACTCCCATCTCGGCTGGCGATAATTGCTCCCGAACAACAGACTGCAAACAACTGATTGTGCCTTACTGCCTGGGCCGGGTCAGAACTCCGGCCTAGTGATACGACTGCCTCTCGCCTAACTGCCTTCTCTGTCTCACATCGCGGCTGCCGAACAACTCCTCGTCAACAACTGATGACCACTGATTCTGAACCTTGGCTGCTCCTGAATTTAACCCATCTCCCGCTATATTCAAGTTGGCTGTCAGCAGATTCTCAAGAGAGAAAACGGGAAATCCCCTGTATACCTCGCACGTTTTTGTGTAGGATTTCGTGTCTTGTCAGCTGCTTGGGTGCTTAAACTTTGATTGTCTGGAAGGGGGGGGGGTGCGGAAGTCGTTTTCCGGGGATTCCTGGCAGCTGTGTCGGCATTAATCTCGTCGGGGGCTCCCCCTGATTCCTTTGTAGAGGGCTTATATCAGCTAATTCTAGGAACTTACCCTGTTTATCTCAACTTCGGTTTTTCCCAGTGTCCTTATACGGCGGGACTGTCCCAAGGATACTTCTCAGGGTGTGAATACAGCGCAATACCTATCCCAGGCATCCGTCACGCGTCAATGTGTTACATGACCTGTGAAGATGACTTCACATTTTCATGTAACATGTAACAAACTACAAGTTCACATTTACATAAAATGCGGTATTTTTGGTAGTATATTATGTTCCTTCACATAAGCATGTACCCTTTGCGTAGTGCATAAAAATGTAGGAGAAAAGTTTTGTTGCTTTTCAGAATGAAAACTTTCAAAATGTTTGATATGGTCGCGTATACGTATTTTAATATGTATTTTAACATGTTTATGACATGTTGCGAAAGTATGACTTTCGTGCCTTAAACAAACTTACAAAATTTAGGAAATAGTCATAACCTCAAGAACGAAATGTGTCTGGGAGATGTAGACATGTTTTTCGTGTACATGGTCTAAATCTTATCTTATCAACTTTTATTTGCAGAGAAAATTAAAATTTTGTTTAGTCAAATAATCATACTATAAATTTACAACTTAATGATAAAAATAGTGTATTTCACGCATACACTTTTACACCTCTGAGAAACATAATTAATAAACTGTGTCCCTTAATTTTTACAAATTATAAAATAAATAATTTTAGTCTAACTTCTAATAGGTTTCCGTCCTCAATCCCAGGAGAAAATTATATATGAGGTAAATGAATTAAAAACATGAGCAGACGACCTCGCGAAAAAAGAAACCCATGAAAAACGAAGAGAACACAACAACATCCCTAATGCGATTGGCCTGCGAGCTCACATGGTGCGGAGTCACATGTTACATTACATGCAAAAGTTAGACATTGACAAGCTTTTCATCATGTGAACATTACATGAAATTCGTAATGGGTCTTCTTGGAAAACACTAGTCTAGGTGTTGCGGCTTATGTGAACATGTTGCTCGTTAAGTATTACATGACACGTGAAGTCATCGTAATCCAAGTCTTAGTAGTAATTGGAAAACATATAGTGTGATAAAATAGTTATCATGGTATAAAATGAAGTGGTATAGAATAAATAACTTGAGTAGAAATAGAGAGAGGTGTAGGAGGAAATGGGATATATAGTGTAATATAAAAATGTATGGTTTATTATGTTGTTGTGTTCGACATCTAATAAAATACATAGTGCATACAATGGCGATGTGTTCAAAATCTAATAACGAGGATGGGAATGATATTGCATTGTGGCAGAAAATTTATATGTTTGGTAAAAGTGTGGAGTCATATAAATACAAATGTGAGTATCGGATGCAATAAACAGTGTTGTAGGTAGGTAATGTTAGGTCAAGATTCTGTAGTGATAAAAAGTATTTGCCATATAAAATTAATAATGGGATGACAGTGGATGGTTTCGTATAATATTCTGATGGGTGTAGTAAATGTTGTTGCTACGTAATTTTAGCTCAGTGTTCCATGGTTGCAACGAGTTGTGGCAGTTTTATTCAATAATCGGATTGCAAAGATGGTATTGTTTAGTGGTTTGTGAAATGTAATAAACTGTGTTGTAGGTTTAGGTTAGGTATCTGTAGTATCGAGTGTGTGCCAGTTGTAAATAACAAACTGTTTGCAGTGTATGATTGTGTATAATTATGCGAAAGAGTGTAATAAATGATGGTGATGTAGCTAGGTAATGTTTGGTATGTATAGTGGCTATGAGTGTTTGCTACTTTTTAATGGACTATCTGTTTGCAGAGGATGACTTAATACAATTCTTTGAAGAGTGTAATAGACTGTGTTGTAAGTAGGTTATGTTAGCTGATAATTCTGTAGTGTCAAAGAGTCTTTGCAGTCATGGTATCGGGTAGTATAGTTGGTCGGGTGGGCTCAAGTGTACTTCTCGATACCACCAGTGGCGGATCTAGCAACATTTCAAGATGGAGGGGGGTTGAGCTACATTTAGGAGGGAGGAGGTGAATAATTTTTATCTCTTTTTAACCATTTTTTTTACAGTGGGTGTACTATTCATGCTTAACTTTACTTTAAGATGCACATATTAAGAATAACTGCAATAAAATAGTCGTATGCAATAATTTGTTTACATTGCAGTTTTAATTTATTAATATTAAGTACTTGTTTGAACTTACTACACTCTGAATGAATACAATATTTAGTTGTGAAAATACATAAACCACAAAACTTATACATTTAAAATAAAAATTCCTAATCCTGGTTTGTTATCATACTTTTATAAATTAGTATGACCTGAAGTGTGTATATATATGTATGTGTTACACACACACACTTTTACTTTTATTTATGACATGGTGCCACACACGGCCGTCAAGAAAAAGGAATTCTTATATGAAATAGACTGTATATACATATACACACACACTCGCACACAAAACTGCCAAGACAAGTTTACAGTGTTGAAAGCTTGTAGTTTCAATTACTTTCATCACAGATTCTCACATTTCAGTTTCAAAATGGTATATAATAATGTTTGAGAGCTACATCTTAAAACTATCTAAGTAGGAGTGTTGCAGTAATGACAGAATTTTTAATCCGTGCCAAAATCCATGGTTTGTCCTAGTTTTCGTGAACGAAGTTACAGGATATTAATGGAAGTGTTTTCTGTATATTCATACATTTATTTCGTGGGTAAATAAATGTGCTCATATCACATTTGTGAAAATATAATCATTTTGAAAGCTGCAGTTATTTTGTTGTTTTTCATGCATAGATGTAAATTAAATGTAGGTGCAATCTAACTTTCCTTAGTGGGCACAACGGAAGTAAAAAGATTTAAACATATAAATATTTTCTTTTCTATACATTTTACCGTAATGCCTGTATGTGCAAGGTAAAATTACAATTAAGTCTTCTTAATTTGAGAGTATTTGCACCTACATGAGCCTGTTGTATTTCCAACTCTTGCTCAATATAAAGGTCACAACCAGATTAGCTCTTGTGGTGATTGTGACACCTGAACACATGTTACTACTCTGTGATATAATCCAGAATAGTTTAAAAAAGCTTCATTGCTGTACACTCACAATTATGTATAGAACTAATACTTACACATCCTACAAAAATAAGTATTAATCCGATAAAAACCACACGATACCAAGTAAGTGTGAAGAGCGCAGAATAATGCCAGGAAGATGCTGAAGATGTTGCTTTACGCAACTGACAGACTTTGAGAGAGGACTCTCAACTGAGCTGAAAACCACACGATGGTAGTATATCCTAACATGTTGGTTGTTAGGACCATACTGTCTAATGCTGTTGAAAGCCGTGGATACATTACGGCATCAACACATGGAGGAGCCACTCAGGATGGATGAGATTGACTACCAGTCAAGGGGATAGACTAATTGTGGGCCAGGTACAGAGCGAACTCATGGTGACCCGGTCCACAATACTGGCCAGTGTGGTCCCAGCGCCCATCACGTGTGCTGCTATTAACTCTGCAACTGCGGCTGCTCCATTTGCAGTGGTGCCAGGCCAGAGCAATGTGGAATGCCACAGACTGGTGATGTGTGGTTATTAGTGATGAGTGCTGCTTCATTATGAGGACTGATGATCACTGTACCTGGGTGTGGAGGACTCCTAGTGAACGTCACGATACCAACCTCGCTGTCAAGAGGCACACTTCCCCCACTGCAGGCATTACAGTCTGGGGAGCCATAGCCTAAGATAGCCAATATGGTCTTGCCATGTTACATATATCACTGATGGCCCAGCAGTATGTGGATGAGATCCCAAGCCCTCACATGCTCTCATTTGTGGCTGGGATTTCCGGTGCAGCAGGATAACGCCCGACCGCACATAGCACAGGTCGCTCAGGACTGCATCCATCATGTCCAAATACTACCACGGCCTGCCAGCTCTCCTGACACGTCCTCAATTGAGCATGTGTGGGACTAGTTGAAATACAAGCTATCACAGTACCTGGTATTTGGAACACACAGTCCCAATGGTTGTGCTTCTGTCTGCTCAGCACACCATCCAGCATCTGCTGGACTCCATGCCAGACTGCGTTGCAGTATATATCACAGTGCGAGGGGGTGCGACACTATCAAAGATAACTAGACAGCGTACCACAGATCCATATGTAATAATCTTGCTGTTCTGTATATCTGTATCACTATCTATAGAGTTTTATTACTATCTGATGCCTCCTTCTGTGTGCAATTTTTTATTTCCCGGCATTGTAGGTACAAACTTAGATTTTTATATACAGTATGCAGCAGAATCCAATTGACAAACTTTTGAGGTGATTCTTTCTGCAAAATCAAGTGGGAAATATATAGAACACTTTCTACTTAACGTGAATAAAAAGGGAGATAAGAGGCTTTGAAAATTGTGTTTTCAATTATACCAGAATCTTTAATTTAGGAGCAAACTCTCACTAACACCTTCCACCATAATTAAAATAACAGGGGTGGCCACCTTTTTACTGCAGACAACTTTCTTATTGTCAGGATTTATTAACGTTTTATGCTGGTTTATTGTATGTAAACTGCATTTCTAAGTAGACTAAATTTTGACAGACAATGAGATCAACCTACACACTATGTAAACAGTAATTGTTCTCATTCACAAAACATTGTATCAGCTGATGAGTTGATGTGGTATGTATGTTGTTATGTTGGAGATATTGACAATGATTATAGAAGAAAATATTACTTAGAACTAAACGTTGTAGTTCAAGACTTAAATTATAGTTACAACATTTATGGTTTTATTAATATTTTTAAGGTAATGTACAATTGTTTGGGCTATTAGCAAATTGGTTTGAAATATGTCTAGTAATTATAACAGAGCATGCAGACACTTCAATCAGTGTAACGCTTCCAGCTTGGTGAATGTTTATATGAGTAACTTACTGGTGTTATCAGAATATTGTGTCTGTAGTTAATTATTTTTGTATTTACTTTCATCAAGCACAGAGGGGTGACTTTTTAGTGCATTTCCTTGCATGAAATGTAATAATATGGAAGCATGTATGGCTTGGTCTACCATTTTCTGTACTGCCTCCGTCATGAAGCACCGCAGCTTAATTTTGATCTGCAGTTGATCACAACATTTGTTTACGCACACTGTTTACTTTATACACAAAAGAGCTGTGGCAGAAGGAAACATTGCAGCCGCACTAG
This sequence comes from Clitarchus hookeri, assembly GCA_002778355.1. Lineage (NCBI taxonomy): Eukaryota > Metazoa > Arthropoda > Insecta > Phasmatodea > Phasmatidae > Clitarchus > Clitarchus hookeri. Next base: position 57,444 of record NQII01008189.1, read on the forward strand.
TTTCCTTGAACTGTCAATAGTTAGTGAACTTACAGTATATGATATTGAGTATAGGTATGACTGCCTACTTGCCATGTACTGTATCACTACAGCCGAAGGTTTGTGCACATTTTACATGAAAACAGTGGATCCTGTGCAGTTGCAAAAAAAGGGCCATTTTTGTTGATTAGGGCTCACTACTTAATAAATTTGCATCAAACATTCATACTTCATGACTGCAAAAATGATGTATGCGATATGAGGGTTGCCACCATATTATTTTCATATATAATGAAAGCTGTTAATAGAAAATCTCTATATTATAGGTCCCATTTACTGTGCACATCCTTCTATGACAACTTGTTTTTGAGAAGCCGTAGAAAAAATATAAATTCGAGGGAAGTATACCGAAAAAATTATTTGTTTCATTTATTCTGGTGGTTACATGCTGCATTTGTCTTGGTGAGCACTGTATGGACGTAGAACATTACTAAACGTAGATACCACCCTCCCTAGGCTGCCAGCGCTAATCAATACCCATTGACTCCGCCTCTCCACCCTACAAGCAGTCAAATGTTTCTGCACACGACTACCTTCACATGTTTATCCTGCCATTGTGCTATCGGTGGCTTGCCTTCGCACTTTGCTTGTGTTATTACAACTCAGGTTTCTATTGGTTTTTTATTACTGTTTGTTGAAAACTTATTACACTTAGTTTTTTTATTTGGTAATGTTTTTGGCTTGATTTCGTGAATAATTGTTGACAACCCAGACCTTTTACATGGACTTGTGATTTTGTTAAAATGAGTGGAAAAAGAGCCAGCTTGTCGCACTATATGTAGAATGTTTATGGCAAAGTGACCACTTTTGACAGTACTTTGTAGTTTCTTGTTCCTTGCATTTGCATATCATTCCACCTCATGTTAATATAAACATTTTCACGCTATTTCATTTAATGTATACATCAAATACACTACTCTGGTGTGTGTTACTCAATAAATAAAACCGAACAAAATTAATATTCCATGCAAAAATCATGTTGATTTTATGCCAGAGATGAGTGAACATGGGCTTACAATGTTTGGTAAAACCTTGCACTTTCAATGTTTTAAAAATTCAGGAGACAAAGGGAGGGTAAGTATATGCTTGTCTGATAAAAAATATTATTTTCAGAAGATGTCTACCTATTAAAGTAAATCAATATTTAATTAAAAATACATGTCATTTTCACACTAAAGATGATTGAACATGGACTTACAATACTTGGTAAAACCTTGTGCTGCTCTTTGTTTTTAACATTTTGGGAGACAAGGGAAGGCTAAATATGTGTGTCTTTACGAAAGCATCTTTTTAAAAGAAGTCTGCCTATTGCAATTAATGTATATCCAATATTAAAAAAACAAATTTTCGTGCTACAGACAATTGGACACTTACTTCATGCAACAAATGGCAAACTTTTATGTATAAAAGTTGGGGTGGATCAACATTAATCCAAAATTTTCCAAAACATCTATAGTGACTGACCTATCTTAACGACCTTATTTCTGGAAACCATGAGTGGTTGTTGTAATAAGATTCTACTATAAACACATCCATGAATACCAACATCTGAATAACTTTTTCTTACAAAATATGGAATATGCAAAAATTATAACACCATATTCCAATTTCCACTGCTGGCAAGACTTCAGTGAGTTCTGCTGTGCCTAATAAGATTACTCCTATGGGTAAATGATTTACCACAGACTTCACAGCTAAAGGGACGCTCCCCAGAGTGAGTTCTGCTGTGCACAATAAGAGAACTTTTATAACTAAATGATTTACTACACACTTCACAGCTAAAGGTATGCTCTCCAGAATGAGTTCTGCTGTGCACAATAAGAGAACTTTTATAACTAAATGATTTTCTACACAATTTACAACTAAAGGGATACTCCCCAGAGTGAGTTCTGCTGTGCACAATAAGGTGACTTTTCTGACTAAATGATTTACTACACAGTTTACAGCTAAAGGGGTACTTCCAAGAATGAGTTCTGCTGTGCACAATAAGGTGACTTTTCTGACTAAATGATTTACTACACAGTTTACAGCTAAAGGGCCGCTCCCCAGAGTGAGTTCTAATATGCACAACTAGAATACTTTTCAAACCGAAGGATTTTCCACAGTAATCACAAGTATAGTTGTTACTGCACTGATGAGTTGATGAAGGAACAACATGAAGCCTTTGTGTTGTAGGAACTGATGGATTATCTTCACACTTGCCAGGCAAGCACACAACTTCACTACATTGCCAGCACTTGCAATCTGCAGGAACCACACCACAAGACTTGCACTCCAAGACACTCGCAGACAAAGTAGCTTCTGCAATGTTGTCATCTTCAAGTACACTCTCACTCTTCACTCTGTCACTTTCTTCACTGCAATACTCTACTTCAGTTCCCTGTGATCCCGCTGCGCAACTCGTCTCCAAGGCAGAATATTTGCATTCCTGCAACACAAAGCATACTGCTGCACTAACTTCATAACAGCCATCAACTGTATTGGGTTTTTGAGTTAATAAAGTATATACATACTTTTACTTTGGAAATTATAGTGCAAATTTTAATTTTTCAGTTAAGAAAATTACCATAAATTATTAGTATTAATATTGTGTCTGTACAAAGATCATCAGAGGTACATATAGCTCATTTGCAAGGATGACTAATTTCTTGCAGTAATCAAACAAGTGAGAATGTAATAAATGAAAAGATATCCTATAGTGAAACCTTTTTTTAATTAGCAAGCTGTTGGAAAATGTGGTAAACTGTAGAAAGAGGGGAATTTATACTACAGAAACAGTAGCTGGGACCATGAAAGTGTAAAAAACATGATGGTGTAAGAAAAAGTGTATATAAACACACGGGTTGAACAGAATTTTCTTTAAAAGAAAATGCAGCTCATAATTTTAGCGGCAGGGTTTTAAAATATTATCCATGTTTTGCAATGAAGTGGCTTTATTTCATAAGACAATTATTTATTACATTTTATAACAACGGCCTGCTGCCATTGTGTCACCGTTTCGTAAGTCATTCTGCACTAAATTTCACAGAATTGAGTATTTTACTGGTTGAAGTATAGTCCTGGTGTCGACTGTTGCTTGCTTATCTATCCGTGTACCCATAAAAATAAACAACGCCATGTGACTTTCAGCTGGTGTTTACATCATGATGCAACTTTCAGGAAAATTCATCCAGTCATACAGTTTGTAAAGCACACGACACTAATGCTTACTAAGGCCTACTGCTTTGCTTATATATTTAAATGCCTATGTTGATATGAACATAACTTCACCAGAATACTATCAACACAATACCTTGGCTTCATGAAACTGCATTCATACATTTAAGTGCATGCTCTCTTGTTTAGTAGAGACTTGGGAAACTTATTTTTACCACAAAATCATGACAGAAAATGTTTTGTGACAGTTTTGTACATGAAGCTCCACAGATTCTAATTAATGTTATTATTTTTCAACAGATAGTATCTAGTAATAAAAAATAAATTTGAAAATTAGTTTATTTATACTTTTGCAATTCTATATTTATATTTTACACAAAACATAAGCCATCTCTTCTGAGTACAACCGCCAAATAAAATTTAAAACTGACAAATGAATTAAAGCTATTTAGTTTGAAATGATAGATGTAACCGCTGAAAACTGGAGCATCCACAAATAGGGGACTCTGAGGTAGTTCATAGTTTCATTGGTGGGCACTGGCGTGGAACTTGATGAAGTGCTAGGAAAGGTGTCGCTAGATGCCATTACTGTCAAAACAAAGTTCTGGGCCCTATTTCTCAAAGCGACAAGTAAAACTAGCGACAAGTAGTAAATTACAAGGGACAAGCTTCCGACAAGTAGTAAATTACAAGGGACAAGCTTCCGACAAGTAGATTTTTAGATTGCTATAAGTGTTCTGTTCTACAATAGAAACTAACTTGTCAGATTAACTTGTTAAATGTAAGATTTTATGACAAGTAAAACAAGCTTGGTCAACGATGTGACAAGTTTAAAATACATCATATATTTTATATTCGTAAGTTGTTTTTCTTATAAAAAGTGGTCATCAACTGATTCGGAAAAGGAAAATGTGATTATTTTAAGCAGAAGTGTACGGAGACGACAGAGGATATATGGAAATTGTGTTATATACGCACCTTAAAATGTCTTCCTATTTAATGCATGATTTTGCCTAACCTCAAACAAGTTAGAAGAAATGTCAACCTTAGTTGGACATAAATTACGACGTGCCATAGCAAGAAGCCATTCCTTTACGGAAAAGCTATTGATCCAAGTGGCATTACATTGGCTTGGGACTGGAGTTCAATATCATGCTGTAGCAGAATGCATGGTATTAGTAAGGCAAGTGTTTGCAGAGCTATTGGACAACTTGTAAGTGCAGTAAATGAGGTTGAGTACTTCCCAGGTGTGTCCGATGGCCCAACAACATTCTTCAAGTAGTCTATCAGTTCTACAGTATGGCACATATGCCTTTGGTCATTGGATGTATTGATAGGATATTCATAGACATTGATACTCAAATGAACAAACCAGATTACGTTGATGACATGGCAATCACTCCATAAATTGCATGATGGTATGTGGCCCAGATTATCAATTTTATTAGTTTTATGCAAACTGGCCTGGAAGTGTGCACGATGCCAGGGTCAAGCACAACAGTTACCTCTGATGAGGAATGTACGGAGGTTGGTGGCCTATAGAAGGTGGAATTACGCTTGGTGACAGTGGCTATCCAATAAAAATCTCGCTAATTCCACCAGTATGAACAAGAAGAGTAATTGAATGTGCTTTCGGCTGTATTGAAGGAAACATTTCCTTGCCTTAATCACCTTAGAGTACAACCTGCCTCCGCATGCAAAATAATAAAAGCAGGTGTAGCAATGTGCAATGTTGCACTAAGTGAAAATTACCACCGTGAAGCCCTCCTACCCGAGGAACATGATGATCTGGGTGAATTAGTGCATGTTCCACGTGAAGCAGCGAAGGGGGAGGGAATGAACTTTTACGAGTACTCGTGGATTATTTTCGGGTATAGATAAACGGAAAAGTTGAACAGAATAAATATACAATTAAAATAGTTCATTAAATAATACAAATACACATTAATGTAAGAAATACCCAGTTGTATGTGAAATAAGTTGTACCCTACGTATGTTTCAATATAGAGCTTATGTTTCAAGTAAGGTTTACAAAAAATTGCTGGTTTACGTTGCCTGTTTGTTCGTCAGCCACAATAATGTTGTCGTTTGTTACATAAACTACACTTGCATTTAGACTTAATGCAGTTGTGCATCCTGGTAGATCCTCTGTAAACTGTGATCTTGGAAGAGAGAGTCACTGCTCAATCACTAACAATTCCAGCTTTGTTTTATAGTTCAGAAGTTTCAAATGTTCCATTTGCAAATCAAATTTTCTTTTCCTCTTCTTAATAAATTTATTTTCTACACCATCAAGGGAACAATCTACAGCAGTTGAAGCTTGCCTTTTTTTTTTTCGTCTCTAATAAAAAATATTACTCCATGTATTGTTGACTAAATACTTCTATAGATTTGTCAAAACATGCCATTTATTTTTTAAAAAATACGAAATAGATACTTAAGCAATTTCATATGTTAAGATTATATCAGATGTGTACAACCAATTGTTACCTTTCAAATAATTTAATGTTAACATAAAAATATGTATTGTAAAAAGGTGGTATGGGGGGGTGGGGGTGGTGTGTGTTTATAAGAATGTGCTTATGTGCGTGTCCTGTATTTGTGCGTATTTTGGGTTGTATGTGTCGTTCAAAAAAGGTGTTGAGCGAGAATGAAATATATTCTTTACTTGCGTGAAAATACACTAATTGAAGACATACACCATTTCTACAACGTTTACACGCACACTAAAGAAAGACGTACTCCAATTCATACCAAATGAAGCAGACTTCAAATATTATTTTCATGTAAATTAATGTTTTGTTTCTTAACTAAACAATATGGAAAATTGATGCCATCGAAAATTGTGTGCTCAAATAAAAAAACCATTTAACCACCTTTCTAACACAATGTAATTAAGCATCCTAATTACTTTACTGGTGAATTATATGGACATTTTGTAGTAGTTCATTTCTTTTAACTTGCGAAGAATATTGCAAGGCTAGCAGAAAAAAAAAGCATTTTGAATCTTTAAGTTGCATAATTATAGTCCACTTATTATCCATGAGAAAGTGGCCTATGGGTAGCAGAAATAAAAAGCATCTTCCTGTAACAAAATATTCCCTTTTAAGGATCGGTGTTTCTTCCCTTTGTACGGCGGACTCGTCAAATGCACCCAAACGGAGCTTCTGCAGCATCTTCAGCAATAAAATATATTTGTCTCGGGCCGCGACATACAATAAAACCAAACATTACATTGACAATGACCAGCAAATATTTAGAACTCTACTTTAAATCGCAGATATGACAATCCTAAGCTAACAACAGGCTTATATGTTTATCACACAAATGCTTGTGCTATACTCCAAAGCAACTTAAAACAAAAGTTAACTTTCAATTACTTACATGGAGCAATTGAATATTATAACAGTGAATAAAACACATAATTAAAAAATATAATAATAATGGAAGGTNAGGAAGATGGAAATATAAGAAATTAATTGGGGCTTTAAATGTAACAGCATATCCAAGATAAGCTAACCTGTAAATTACTACGTCCCCAATGTGTATACACACTGCTAATACAACCCAATGAACAATTCATTGTGATCTTTTACGTTGAAAGGTAATATTTATTCAAATAGTCATTATGTTTATTCTGACGAAATGATGATACTGAAGATATGCAGGCTTTAAGAATAATAATAACGAAACACCACTTTTAGGCTCTGTCATAGAATTGTCCACTCCATAAGTTATGTCTCCTTCATTATTAATTCTACTTGCATTACTCTGGATAACTTGTACATCACACCCACCTTCCAACAAATCTCGTTCTCCTATTTCTTCCACAACTGGATTTTCACTCCCAAGAATCTCAAGAACTAGGATGTCAACTTAGGTTAGCTTTGCATCCTTCCCACCACCAGTTCCATTTTTTTTAATGCTTTATCATTTTTCCCCTGCAAAAAGTGCTACAGACAATGGCATGTTTCCAAAAATGGAAATTGTGCAACCTAGTTATGTGATAAATAATTTTTCATTACATACAAAGCATTTCATTAAATACTGCAATCAGCACAAATATTATGTTTTTTGGTTTCCAAGATATTTGTTAGGCTAANTATTATGTTTTTTGGTTTCCAAGATATTTGTTAGGCTAAGTTGTAAACTGTTATGTTTTTTGTAACAATAGAGTATAAAATATACAGAAGCTCTACTTACCAAAGTGATTTTTCCACAGTTTGGCCACATAGTATCATGCACATGATGCCAGGTCTTTCCATCTAGTAATAATCATAATGATCAAGCAACATTTCTAACCTCCTACCATTTTGTCGATTTCAATTCCTTTGAAATTTTGGGTGAAAATAAACCAAACAGTACTCTCNATTTCTAACCTCCTACCATTTTGTCGATTTCAATTCCTTTGAAATTTTGGGTGAAAATAAACCAAACAGTACTCTCTTTTCTTCCTCGATTTTTTGAAGGACAGCTATTTTCAGCTCAGTCATTGGATACTTGTCAAATTATCACGAACGTGACTAAGTGACGAGTATAGCTGAAATGGTTGAGAAAAAAAANCAGTCATTGGATACTTGTCAAATTATCACGAACGTGACTAAGTGACGAGTATAGCTGAAATGGTTGAGAAAAAAAACCCTACTTGTCACTTCAATTACTATTGGCTTGTCACTTGTCAAACTTGTCGCTTTGAGAAATTTGGCTNAAAAAAAACCCTACTTGTCACTTCAATTACTATTGGCTTGTCACTTGTCAAACTTGTCGCTTTGAGAAATTTGGCTCTGGCGGGAATTAAATCATTTTTAACTAACAACGAAATCTCATTTAAAATGTAGTAGGCTCCATGTGGTGTGCAATCCATAACACCTAATCACACATCAGTTCGGTACTTGCAGATTTGAAGTTGACGTGAACCGCACGTTCACAAGTCCTTTTGCCCACTGACTGCCGTAGTATGTCCACACCAGACGCACCACACCGACAGGCTTGTGGGCACGAGTGCATTAGTGTTTATTATTTATTCAGTTTATTTTGTCAGTGTATTTGTTAATAGTGTCAGTGTGTAGTTAATTAATAATTTGTTTTGTCATCGGAGACAATCTGCCCAGCCACAGCCAGAGACATGTGACATTCTACATTTGGCAATGCTGTGGCTGGTGCAATGAAAACATTTAGAATAAGTATATCATTTTTATTATGTATTTGTGTAAGGGTAATTATGTTTTCTTGTGTTAATTTAGTTCATATCATTTTCCATCCCATAATCATCTTTCAGCGTATATTGTGTTTCACCGTTTCACCGCATGGCGTTAGCTGCACCTAGGTAGCGGAAGCCGGCGCACATTTCCGGCCAGTATTCGCCAGGACTTGGATGAGCTCGGATGTACGCTCTCCCCACTCCGCAGAAGCCCTAGCAAGGACATCATCTGTCGAACAGTATCCAGTCGCATCCATAACGTTATAAATCATTATCATCATCTCTTTCCTTACTTAACTTGCATAGCGCCGAGGGGAGAGCGACGTTATTATTTATCGGGAATCAAAAGTGCATTTCGAGCTTCACATGATAAGACCACGTGGTCGCTTGTAGTTCCGGGCCATTCAGGCCACGTGTCTTCTGTATAGTTGAGTGTACATAACGGGGTAATAAATACCTTAACAACCAGCACCACTGTTTTTATTGATAATCAAGTAAGGCGTGCGAGGTGGCCCACAACCTCGGCAACGTGTGTATGACGGAGTGTTTACCAGAGTCCCTAGGCTGTCGGCCGAACGACCCTACATCTCATCAGCTCACCGCACAGCTGTGGCGGCGGGCACACACATATTACTTCACAACTCTGGAAAAACAGCAGATCAAGTTGGCTTTATCGTCGTAGCCAAGCTTGGTCACGTCAAAGTCCCATTCCAAGAGTCGGTATCCTNACAGCAGATCAAGTTGGCTTTATCGTCGTAGCCAAGCTTGGTCACGTCAAAGTCCCATTCCAAGAGTCGGTATCCTACATTGTTGTTTGTTGGAATACTCTTAATCTTCTATAATAAAATCCAATACCGAAATAAAACCAACGACCTATGTAAAAGTCAAATGAGATTTCCCATAACACTTTCCAATGTTCCAAAAACCAAATATAAAAGAAGAAAAAGAATGCTCTAATTAACATTTGTCCATAATCACTTAATTATTGTTCTTGTATACGATTTTTCTAATTTTAAGAGTTTCATATATTGTCTGTCTCGACAATGTTGTTTAAATTATACGTACTTGGTATGTTGATGNTTCTAATTTTAAGAGTTTCATATATTGTCTGTCTCGACAATGTTGTTTAAATTATACGTACTTGGTATGTTGATGTATGTACTTCTCTAAACGTATTTTCTATAAATGTCCAGACCTTGTTTATAACTAGACAAGTCAACATCAGTTTGTTCTGATAGNTTCTCTAAACGTATTTTCTATAAATGTCCAGACCTTGTTTATAACTAGACAAGTCAACATCAGTTTGTTCTGATAGAAAGGATGCTAATAAATAAATCCAAAAAGAACTTTTTTTTTTCTGAAGTAAATAAGTTTGTAAATTTTGCAGAATGCTTGTTCGGGTCATTTTAATGTATTTAGCACAGCTTTAGGGCCCATTCTACAATGGCACAGCTGTGGAAACGAGACACATTTTGAGCTAAAATAACAATAAAACTTATGCAACACAGAACACATACTTGCTTTCCACATTGGCACGTAGGAGTTGGCCATCCCCACATTTTTTACTTGTCTGTGAATCACGAATGGAAATACTGTAAAAACCCAGTCAGTTCGATGATAATTATTTTAGTCACAATTGTGGTTTGTAAAAAAAGAAATCTTTGGTATAAAAAAAATTTAATTTTAATATTTTTTATAAATACAGTGCATGGCTTAGCAATACTATTTATGACGCAGTGAATATTATTAAAATTGGTTATTATAATACAACTTATGTTGGAAACACACAATTCGGGAGGCCCCCATCCCTCCTCCTCAAACCTAGCCACAATCAAATGCAAATTGCTACGCTTTTTGTGCATTAGAAAAGCTCATCCCAATTTGTCAGCCTGTTTTGTGTCCGTTTTCTAATTCACCATAGCATTGTAGAACAGGTCTATGACTGACCAGGTGGAAATCGAGGCCGGTATTCATGTCGGATGCTTATTTGGCAAAAAGCTCTCTCCATGAACTACTTCTGCATGCACTCTAATTTGAGCAAAACCAATCAAATATGAAAAATAGCAGTAGGTTTACTTGTTTGGGTCAAGCTTTATTTGACGTATCAGAATATCTGCATCAGTGGCATATGCAGACACATTTTTTGGAGGGGGCAGTATAAAGTTCTGGGGATTTTTTTTGAGAGAGGGGGTGCTATCAAAATTACTGACTTGCTAATGGCCAGCTATCAAATGGTGTCTGGAGGTTCTTCTTTGTTAATTTTATTAGTTTCAAGGTGAAAATTGAGTTAAAATTAGACTTATTTAACTACAAAATCATGTGTGTTCCTCTTACACTAATTGGTCTACGTAATAAAAATGTGTAAAAAAGTCCTTAAATACATTCCATGGCCATCAGCATTTCATTACGCTGGCACAACGATTTAAGATATCAAAATTATTTGTTTACACTTTTTTCTTAACACATATCAGCAAGGCACGGAAGTTACTTTCCAAAGCCGACAATATCATATTGTGATAACTATTCACAAACCTGGGCCATGTATACAACACTGAGCTACATATTTATTGTAAAAATAGTAATGAAATGTAACAGTTTATATAATAATCATTATTTGCAATGTGGCTGATGAGAATGCAATTATGTCTTTAGCAATACTTTTACGTAAACAACGTGGATATTGGTTGTACTTGATATTATGTCTGTGTGGTTCACAGTAACTTCTGCTGAAATGATCACTTACAAAACTTGCACCAAGACTTTTTCCATGGCACGGGTGTTTTTATGGAGAACTTATAATATTTTTAATCATGCTGTGTCATCATAGTTTACTTGTGCAATAAATAAGGTTTTCTTTATGTACATGAAATTGGGTGGTGATTGCAATTTTTGTTTTTTTATATTCAAAATAATAGCAGCGAAAAAACATTTCTGATTATCTATAACTGTCATGCTATTTCAACGGGTCTCAATAAACAATAATGACAGAGGATACAGATGTTACATAAACAATACATAATATCTAGGCTTCTAATATCTGTAATAAAGCTACGTGTAATCCCTTCACCTCCCCCCAAACCCAACCAGAAACAGATGTGTGGCATATGTTACAACTACACACATCGGAGTTGAAATGTCATGCATATAGCATTGCACATGTGGTCGCCAGTGGAAATGTATATTTCTCATGTAGATACATTGTTTGCTGCACACACATGTATGCTGAAATAATTTATTTGGGCAATTCATTTACAGTTGACTCTCAAAGTATCAACACACATGTACCAATAAACCGTATCTACAGATAATTTTCAGTGGTGCTGGTAAAATTCCTATATAAATAATAATATAATTACTTGCTTTTATCATTTTTTCAGATATTGCATCAACCAAAATATCTTTTGGTCCCATTACTTAAGATATCCAGCAACGATTGTTAAGCTGGTTGTTTATGTAAACGTCTAATAACTGGATGTGAAATATGTTAAATGCACCGCAGTTTATCACCATTCACTGTGACGTGCCTGGTGCGGTACCCAATTCAGCTGATGGTATCTGCCACGGTGGGCGAGTTGGACTGTGGCATTCTAACTCCTCTGCATGCCTGACGACAGGGGCAAATGTTACCTAGTAACCAGGGTGACATCCCCCGCATCTATCTATCTTGCGACACTACTGCCCTCTCGTGGCAAACGAAGCAGTTAACATGTGTGTGAGCACAACAATGGAACAAGTCACATATTACAAATACCACCACATCTCAAAAGTATTTGTGTTTGTAAACAAGGTGTTTGTGACTGTAAAATACAATTAGTCTTGTCAAACACACATATCACATTTAACAAAACATAGCAAATAATTTTGTTGACATCTACAGTAAGAAACAAGAAAACTCTTTATTGATATAATAAAATTAGAAAAGTTTGTTCCTCTTCTGAATTATACAATTTTTTTCTTTTTGCTAAAAAATAATTATTATGTAAAACAAATTCTTTAGAAGGAACTTCCACCTCTACCTAGTCAGACACCCTTCTTTGTCTTAAGTAGCGTATACAAATGCTTTGGTTTGGTGGCAATTGTGTTAACAGGGGAAGTATTGTTAGCACAATTACTTGGCAACTCCGCTGGCGATACAAGCTTGCTATCTACTTCTTCCTTGTAAAACCACGCTACTGGCTGCCACAAATACATTAGCATAGTGAGGCACATACCCAGCGATAGTCACCAAGTGCAGACACGCTTCTACACTTTCTAGGTTTCATGTCTCAGAGGTTTTGGAAATATTTTAACTTATATTTCATGTACACTTTACTCCAGACAGCAGCTAATGCCCAAACATATTTCATCTACATTTACACAGAGCCACGTGGAACCTTCACTAGCTGGCAAGTGCAATAAATGGCATGTACATCCCAATACTTACATGATAATTTTTTTGAGCAGTTGAAAGACCAAATTTTTAGTTCATCATAACCGAAGCATTACCAGGACTTAGTGAAATTAAATTCCTAATGGGTGTGTGAAAGCTTTCGAAAGTGTAGAATAACATTTTCTTTTTAGAGTTTCCAAGGTAGTTAAGATTTCCTCCGCCTTCTTTACATATTGAAATATAGGAAATGGGAAGACGAAATTTTTTTTATTAAGAAAAAAATTTTCCTACATTACCATGGGTTGTATTTCTGAGTCATGTTTAATCCTTGAACTACACTGCAAATTATGCAAATATAAGCTATCATGTTTTCACGTTAGTATAGATTTACTAACAAGAATGTACACTGACAATTTTTGTTTGAATAATTAACTGTGTCTATTGATGACAATGACATTACACATCCCAAGGTTCAAAGATATTATAGCAACAATACTTTACCTATACTACATCCATTACATTATGATAGCAGATAAACACACACAAATGAACTTCATGCTCGGTATACGCCAAGGAATATTCAAATATTTTTGACTATAAGGGAATGTCAATTTTATTTCACTTCTTGAAGCTGATGTGATGAAATTTGCAAACATATTTTTGACTTGCTCCATATTTCAAACTTAGAAAATAACGGAGTGCACAATATAAATAAATAAACAAGTATATAAAAAATACTCTCCCAAATTTTCGTAAATAAATTTATTTCACTTCAGAATTATTGTGTACTCTAATTTTCTTTCACGTCACATTTCTTGTATAACATTACCATATTTCATATCCTAATTGAGGAGTGCCGGAACAAAACAGATAAATCCACTTTTGCAGTTATTACAGAAAGTAAACACTGATCACGGCGTTGTTGTGCACATTAGGAAAAGAATGATCACACCACAATATGGTAACAGGAAACATTATTCCGAGAGTTAAACCAATTTCTAAACATCTATTTCCATTCCCCACATATTAAACTCAAGAAAACAGAAGCATATTGTTTTGATCTGACAGCTTAGAGTTATCGGATTATGATCTGACCACAATGGATATATCAAGATTTGGTTAGACATCACAATATTAACATTGACAGGTTTTTAAAGGTTGCTTATTGCTTGTAGGTACTGTAATGCAGATCCTCTAGGATTAGACTTAGCATTGCCTTGAAAGCATAATTCAGCTAAACTGCAGTGTTCAAGAATATCTACGACATTTATTGTTCAAAATAGGCACAGGTATTATAAACACCATTGAAAAGTGGCACAGGACGTGTTTCTTATTCATTTAGTTGCACCATATTCACCACGGTGTCGAAGAAAAAGTAGAGTATCACAAGGGAAGGAAAGGAGAGAACATGCATTTNACTTAGCATTGCCTTGAAAGCATAATTCAGCTAAACTGCAGTGTTCAAGAATATCTACGACATTTATTGTTCGAAATAGGCACAGGTATTATAAACACCATTGAAAAGTGGCACAGGACGTGTTTCTTATTCATTAAGTTGCACCATATTCACCACGGTGTCGAAGAAAAAGTAGAGTATCACAAGGGAAGGAAAAGAGAGAACATGCATTTAGAACCACATATTATCTAACAGATAAAGGAAAGAACACACCTGTATGTAAGGAAATGTATTTGAAAGAATAGTGTACATTCAATACCTAAGACCGTGTTCGAGGGATGGATTCCTAAAGAAGGTCGAGGTGGGGACAGGAAGTCAGTACAATTAGCTGAGAAGAAAGAGNTGGTTGAGGTGGGGACAGGAAGTCAGTACAATCAGCTGAGAAGAGAAATTGAGGCCATTTTTAGGGAAACTAACGCCAACCAACAGTCACTAAAAAATGCATAAATCCAAATGCATTTCATTGTCTTGGTACCTAAATAAAAAAAAAATATGTACAACGATTCTGTTCCTCACATTTACAAGTAAAAAATTTTAAATTTCAGGAAGTAATTACGCGCTCTTTTAATATTGGTTTATAGTCACCTTCTTCTGAAGCTTTTAGAACGTGCATTGTACTATTACACAGAATAAAAGACGAAACCGATCCTCCTAAGAACATTGTTTTGATGATGCAAAAACGAGTACACATTTTACATGCAAAGGCATTTTATACATTGTGCAAAAATTATGATTCTTATTAAGTGTCATTCTGTTTCAACTTACAAGATCCAACCACTGCCATGAACACCTACAGTCATTTTATGCATGATCAATAAGATTCTACAACCTTTGTTCGTCAGAATAAACTCAAGGAAGCCATATTTTATCATTGAACTGAGGACGTACGTAGCAGAGGGGCTACGGAAGTTGGCTCAGCACTCCTGTATCACTTGGATTCTCTGGTCTTAGATGGTAAAAGAATGTTGAGATTATTCTGTGATGGATGTGGGAGTCAATAACTCCCACATCATACACACACTCGTGTTTTGGCTTGTCAACAAATCACCCGCACCTTTAGAGGAAACCAATTTTATTTTTATCGTAAGAGGCCATAACTTTCCGCCCTTTGACCATGAGTACAGTTGTGTTGAGAAACACATTAGGACAATGCTGGTTATTACACAAAAGGAAGAATATGAAACAATATACAAGGAACATGGCACTGTCCTAACTATAGGAAAGGACTACAAATTGCAAAACATTAAATCACTGGTCTTCTTCCAAAAAACTGCATGGAATAAGAGATGCCAAAATATGTAATTTAAAGTAATGCACAGTAATTCAGGGAAAAAAACAGACACTACAAACAAAAATATTATTCCATGTAAATTGCTTAAGGAAATACAAGCATGAGTCTGTTCAGGAAAGGAAGCGGGTATTTTACGGAGACGCAGAAACCATCCACAATCTTTGGCGACCGTAAATATAAGACGCAGTCTAACAGCTCAAAAGAAACAAGATGTGAGAGGTCTGCTGGTCAAGCAATTAAGAAAGGACTGGGTGAATGATGCTTCTTTCCTGTGGTACAAGACTCTGCTTAATGACAATGAAAACCACGAAGAAGATGGAGATAAAGAGATAGTAAATGAAGATGAGTAGTGAGATTGTTGGAATGTGAGATGCCGTCTTTAATATTATTAAACTGTGCTTGTTTTCAAAAAACTGCATTGTGTTCTCAAGAGTATAGGCTTGGGTATTAGCTATGAGACTAAATATATCCACGGTGGTTGGATCAAAGTCCGATAACAACAAGCAGTCGGATCAAAGCAAGGCATCTCCACTTTCTTGCACGGAATATGCTGGGTAATGTAAATAGATCTGTTGCAGCCAATATAACTCCCAGCATCGTGTTTCCAGTTACTATACTTTGGTATACTACTTTTTTCATCGCTTGACCAACCACAAATTATGTGTTCTTTCTAGAGCCTTTAATAAGTGCTTTACCGGATTTATCAGTTTTGATAGAAGTGCACATTTCAAATGATTATGTAAGATGATACGCTGATGACAGCATGCTCCTCGTCGTCATTAGGCTAAGCTTCCACTTTGTCGGTTTCCCGATCTCTGTGTCCCACCCTTCCTCCCAGTCTTCAACCTCTATGGCTTCCCTTCCTCCGTGCATGCGCATTCACCAGATTTCCCCTACTTTGGTTTCAGTTTGATTTAATGTGAAAATGAAGTGTGTCTCTTCTTTGACCTTGAAGTCTGCTAGATCATCTCGGCGGTCTTAAAGTTCATCGCATTAAAATAATGGTGTATTAAGTGTTCTAAGGCATCGTGTGGCGACTATTGCAGGCGAGTCTGGAGTCAGGATAGATGACAATTTTAATGTGGTTTTGTGGTTTTGATTAACAGGCTAGGTAACTTCATCGCACATATTGTTTTCTAAATTGTGTTTGGATGCCTACGATAAATTATGGTTTCGGCTAAATTAACATGGCGCAGTGACGGTGTAGTTCTTGCTTTGGATTTTGACATATTTGGNTGTTTCTTATTCATTAAGTTGCACCATATTCACCACGGTGTCGAAGAAAAAGTAGAGTATCACAAGGGAAGGAAAAGAGAGAACATGCATTTAGAACCACATATTATCTAACAGATAAAGGAAAGAACACACCTGTATGTAAGGAAATGTATTTGAAAGAATAGTGTACATTCAATACCTAAGACCGTGTTTGAGGGATGGATTCCTAAAGAAGGTCGAGGTGGGGACAGGAAGTCAGTACAATTAGCTGAGAAGAAAGAGAAATTGAGGCCATTTTTAGGGAAACTAGCGGCAACCAACAGTCACAAAAAAATGCATAAATCCAAATCCATTTAATTGTCTTGGTACCTAAATAAAAAAAATATATGTACAACGATTCTGCTCCTCACATTTACAAGTAAAAATTTTTAAATTTCAGGAAGTAATTACGCACTTTTTAATATTGGTTTATAGTCACCTTCTTCTGATGCTTTTAGAACGTGCATTGTACTATTACACAGAATAAAAGACGAAACCGATGCTAATAAGAAGTGTGTTTTGATGATGCAAAAACGAGTACACACTTACATGCAAAGGCATTTTATACATTGTGCAAAAATGATGATTCTTATTAAGTGTCATTCTGTTTCAACTCACAAGTCCAACCACTGCCATGAACACCTACAGTCATTTTATGCATGATCAATAAGATTCTACAACCTTTGTTCGTCAGAATAAACTCAAGGAAGCCATATTTTATCAATGAACTGAGGACGTACGTAGCAGAGGGGCTACGGAAGTTGGCTCAGCACTCCTGTATCACTTGGATTCTCTGGTCTTAGATGGTAAAGGAATGTTGAGATTATTCTGTGATGGATGTGGGAGTCAATAACTCCCACATCATACACACGCTCGTGTTTTGGCTTGTCAACAAATCACCCGCACATTTAGAGGAAACCAATTTTATTTTTATAGTAAGAGGCCATAACTTTAACCCTTCGACCATGAGTACAGTTGTGTTGAGAAACACATTAGGACAATGCTGGTTATTACACAAAAGGAAGAATATGAAACAATATATAAGGAACATGGCACTGTCCTAACTATAGGAAAGGACTACAAATTGCAAAACATTAAATCACTGGTCTTCTTCCAAAAAACTGCATGGAATAAGAGATGCCAAAATAAGTAATTTAAAGTAATGCACAGTAATTCAGGGAAAAAAAACAGACACTACAAACAAAAATATTATTCCATGTAAATTGCTTAAGGAATTACAAGCATGAGTCTGTTCAGGAAAGGAAGCGGGTATTTTACGGAGACGCAGAAACCATCCACAATCTTTGGCGACAGTAAATATAAGACGCAGTCTAACAGCTCAAAAGAAACAAGATGTGAGAGATCTGCTGGTGAAGCAATTTGGAAAGGACTGGGTGAATGATGCTTCTTTCCTGTGGTACAAGACTCTGCTTAATGACAATGAAAACCACGAAGAAGATGCAGATAAAGAGATAGTAAATGAAGATGAGTAGTGAGATTGTTGGAATGTGAGATGCCGTCTTTAATATTATCAAGCTGTGCTTGTTTTCAAAAAACTGCATTGTGTTCTCAAGAGTATGGACTTGGTTATTAGCTAGGTGACCAAATATATCCACGGCAGTCGGATCAAAGTCTGATAACAAGCAGTTGTATCAAAGCAAGGCATCTCCACTTTCTTGCACGGAATACGCTGGGTAATGTAAATAGATCTGTTGCAGACAATATAACTCCCANTTGCACGGAATACGCTGGGTAATGTAAATAGATCTGTTGCAGCCAATATAACTCCCAGCATCGTGTTTCCAGTTACTATACTTTGGTATACTACTTTTTTCATCGCTTGACCAACCACAAATTATGTGTTCTTTCTAGAGACTTTAATAAGTGCTTTGCCGGATTTATCAGTGTTTGATAGAAGTGCACATTTCAAATGATTATGTAAGATGATGCGCTGNAAATCCAAGAGCAATTTGTAAATATTAAACAAAAACATTTGTAAACATCGACATTGAGGCGAATATGGAGTGTGCTGCTGCCGAGCGAGACGAATTGTAAATATGCGCTGTACAGTTATGGCCTGAATTATTCAATAGGAGATAGGAATATTCAAAAATGCAAAATTTGAGCGAAAATCTGTTTCAACGAAGGAATTTAATTTTGGATAAACATAAAGAAAATATATTCCAATAACCAAAATAAATCACCTGCTTTAATAACCAAAATCACCTTTAAATTAACACCTCAAAATTGAACCACCCAAATACTCGTGACTCAAAACAAACCAATTTAAAACAAAATGGTGCAAAGCATTTACAGCAACCTGGTAGCAGTTTCTGGAACCTACTTGTTGGGACACTTTGGACATCTATTGTAGCAGCAAATTGAGTGCAATTCATTCTTGCCCAGTTTTCATTGGTGAAAATAGCATAATGTTGCACCAGCAATTAAAAAAAATCAGATATAAAGCAGTTTCAAAATTCAGTCATCTCTAATGCTTAGTATTACCAAAGCTAAACTATGTGTTGGCTGATGTCTTATTTTACTCAGAAACATATTCAACATTACATAAAACTTAATCTGACACAACACAAGTCATACAATTTTATTTAAAAATAACTTACACTGATGAATTTGATGATCTTACAAGATCAGGACTGTGCCAGAAACATTGTAATATTTAATAAATAGAATAGGCTTAGAAAACATAAAGTCATACATACAATTATTACATAATAGGCCACCTACATGGAGTTAATNACGTACAATTATTACATAATAGGCCACCTACATGGAGTTAACATCTGCGAGGCACAGAAACATGGCAATGGTAAGGGTGACACCGCCCCATCGCTGCCACTCACAGGGCACTAAGCTATGTTTTTGTTGTGCTACATGTAACTTTGGGACCTCAGCAGTGACCCTGTCATTTTATCGGTGGTGGATAGTCTTCAGGATCATATGGTAGTTTTGTAGGTGTGTGATTAGTATATTTTAAGATAATAGCAATTTTAGCTGTATTGGAGACTTTCAAAATGCTATTTTCTCAAGTGTATAATGTTTTCAAATTACCTACCCACCCTCATTTGAAATGTCTGTTATTTGAGTAGATACTGTACACCATTTGATAGTTACGATAATAAATGTGTACAACAAACACACTGCAATTCTGCTCCAGCAGTGTAGGTGGTCCCCGTAATGAAAGTTAACAACAAAAAGCAGTAACAGACAATTTAACCTGCATTGTATATTTAATCATTGTGCAGTTTAAAATGTCTCAGCTTTTTTCTGTGTCTATTGTTATGAGATTAGGTATGTTGGTCAGGAGCAAAACAAGAATTCCAACTTGTGGGAGGAGAAGGGGCATGCCTTTTGCCACCCTTGAAAAGTTCACAAAATGT